>PVKE010051507.1:0-10618 GCA_004027555.1 Craseonycteris thonglongyai | reverse complement strand
AGGCAGCTTTCCTTAGAAAAGAATGATGGATATCTCGAGCAAATGTCTGTATCAAACGGTCACCAAATACTTAAGTAGAAATAAACCACTGATTCGGAAGCTATAATCTTTATAGGACCAGGACCAGTTTCATGAGCTTATGACCTATACAGTAGTACAGGGTTCCTGCACGTAGGAGGGCCCACACTTCACTTAACATTTCACTGTGGCTATCTTGACATTCTTAATAATTTTTGAAGGGGGGCCCTACATTTTTATTTTGCAAATTGTGTAGCTGTTCCTTACAGAAGTTTTTATTATATTATAAAAAATGAAGGGAGTTTCATAGAGTCAAATAATTTTGGATCCAAGGGCGTGCTCGTTTCGGCAGCACATATACTAAAATTGGGTCCAAGGGTTCTTCTGAGATCATTTACTCCAAGTACTCACTTGACAAATAAGAACACTGGGGTCTAAGAAAGAATAATTGGTTTACTCAAGACCCCACAGTGAGTACTGGCGATGTCCGACTGGAAACATTCTTATCTCTCCAGGTCCAATCTTCTCATTTCTCCATGTGGCAGGCTTCCTAGTAGAAAGGACTGCCTGACACTTGATCTATTTTGCTAAAATATTTCACAAACTACTTAGAAGTCTCATAAAAGTAGGCTAACATAACAAATGTCCATCCTTCCTGTTCAATCTTACAGCTTTTTTCTTCACCTATGACCTCCTCAGGACAAATTCCACTGACAATCCCCTGTATCTAAAATGAAAGTGGGGTGAGGAATGAAACCTAATGGAACCTTTATGGAGGATCATTTGGTAATCAACATCAAAATTACAGTGTTCATCCCCCTCAACCCCACAATCTCATTTCTACATATAGTCTCACATGTGCACAAATATTATTGCATGTCCAAGACTACTTACTGTGGTGTTGTTTATAATGGCATAAGATTGGAAACAACCTAAATGTCCATCAACAGGAGATTGGTTTAAAAAAAAAGTAGGGGGAGGAGATACTAGTACATTCACACAACAGAATATTATGTAGCTCTTAGAAGTTCATCTACATTTACTATTATATGGAATAATAGCCAATATATTGTTTCATGAAAAAGAAAGTTACAGAACAGTATATAGCATGTTTCTATTTATAAGGAGAAAGGATATTTAATTCCATCTCCTATAATACAAACACACTCACACACGTGTTTGAGGGACTTGTATATGCACAGAATTTCTCTGGGCTTGTATACCAAAAAAAAAAAAAAAAAAAGAGTGCCTGCCTCTGAGGAAGGAACATGGGGGACTCAGGGATAGGACTCTGGGGGAGATTTTTATTCTATGTCTTTTGTTCCCTTAAAATTCATACTATCTGCACACATTATGTTTTTGAAAACTAGTTAAATTAAATGAGGGTTTGAAAGGGGACTTCATAACACTGCCAATACTTATCATATCTACAATAATAAGACATATCATTGCTGTCATTTTTACTAAGGCTTTTACTGGGGTCTTGTATTGAAATTATAGACAAAGGAAATTATATGTAGTTAAATTAGACTGTAAAAAACAATTCCCCCTCTTTCCCATCCTATGCTCCACATAAAAAGAAAAATCCAAAATGTTTTCAAAACCTGCATAATCCATTGCTTGTTTAGCTACTGGCACATCTGTGTGACACAGTGGAGAAAATGAGAAATGTTCCCAACTCTTCCTCTGGAAACTTGCCAATATCATCTCCAAAGTACCCTTCAGACATTATCCACTTATGTTTTTTCAGGGCACCTACTGTCTAAGCACTTAAACAAGTTTTATTTTGAACCAAAAGTACAAAAGAGGACACCAACCTCAGTTCCTCCCTGATTTAACAGAAGTACCTTTTCCTCAGGCAACAGCAGAAAGGGTGAGCTTAGTCCTCCTGATGAACCCATGTCCCTTGGAAAAACTGATTCCTAGTTAGGAAGCAAAAACCAAAGAATGGCTTTCCTCCTCATATCCTCTTTGTTGCTTCACTTCCACACAGTCTACATTTATGCAAGGTGGATCAAAAATGATCACAAATGCTTTGACACTTCTCTCCTTGGGAGATGAGATCTGATTCCGTCCTCTGTGATTCTGGGCTGCCCTGTGACTGCTTTGACCAATGCACTATGGTGGAATTGGTCCAGTCTCCCTGTTCTCCTTGAGTCTTAAACAAAGCACTGTGTAAAAATCCACTACCCTTCTAGAGAGAGCATGTCGAGATGCCTTAAAACTACATAGAGAGGGAAAGAAGCCCAGAGACATTTCTGTCAAGACATCAGGAACATGGGTGAAACCATCTTGGACCTTCAGCTCATACTAGCCACCAAGTAAGGAGTGCCAAGTGACCCCACTCAGTGCCACGTGGAACAGAAGAATCACCCAGCTAAGCACTGCCCAAATTCCTGTCCCACAAGATTATGAAATACAATTAAATGTTGTTTTAAGATAGTAAGTTTTGGGGTAGTACATTAGATAGCAACACATAATCAAGATACCACACTATCAACCACAGGCAAACATTGTCTCATTGCACTTTGCTCCTTTTTGCACTTCATAGATGTTGCAGTTTTTACAAATTAAGGACAAGACCCTCCACCAGCAAAAAAGATGACAATTCACTTCATTGCAATAACTCACTTTATTATGTAACCACAATATCTCCAAATAATTGTATTATGCACTCACAATATCTTCAAAGTATGCCTGTACTAAACACCAACATCTTCAAAACTCTCATACTCAAATTTCAGTCTTTCCTAAATAGCTTAGAATAATGATAGAGTTATCTCATGCTAGGCAGCCATGGCTACTAGAGGGAAGTTGAGACAATAGAAGAATCTCTTTCCCTGGCACCTCCTCCTCATAGTGCTAGAGATGAGTCTATACGGCCCAGTTGAAAGGCCAGCCCCTGCCACAGAGGACTCCAGAAATCATGAACTACAGAGCCTGGAGTTTTCCAGTTCACACAGGACCAGCATCCCTGACCACACCCATGTCCACCAACCTCATGTCCACCACCTCATGGGGGTCACATGTGGTTATTCTTAGAGGAGGGATAAACCAGACCTCTTACTCTTGCCCTTCCATGCTGGGCTGAGGAAAGATGAGCTACGTCTTGGAAGGAGAGAGTCCTAGATCAACTTCTCCAACCCACAACGACTGGCAGTTGCCACCCACTCCAGCCCATGTGCCTGTTCTCACCCACTCACCAGGTTGCCAAGGCCTGAGGGAGGTGGCACTGTCAGAAATCATAATTAGAGATATCATCATATACTTTAGCTCCCTGAGAACATATTCTTCCTTACAGCATGCAAATCTATTGTTCAACTTTCAAACATCCAACAAACTTTCAAACATGTTGTGAGGGAACCCATGAGGTAGCAAAGTAAGACACTGCTTTATCTGAGTTGTAGCGTGGCCTTGAAATTCTGGAAAGGGCATTTCCAGGGTTGAGGCCACCGTGGAAGGTTTAAAAAGAACATGATGAGGCTGGCAAAGCTGGGTCAGCAAGGTCCCACTTGTACAGCAGTGAGCCTGAGCAGAGAAGCGGTGGGAGAACAAAGGGATGGACAAAGACAGCCTTCTCCCCTCCTGGCTCTTGACTTCAAAGTGAAAGCCCATTCAGTGTCATTGAAGACCTTTCCCCATTGTCATATAGACCAATTAGCATGATGAGCTGATCGTCTGAGTAATCTATTGTGATAGATCAAAAAGTCTGAATATTATTGGGGGGAGAAGGGTATTGGTTTGAGGGAACATTTTTTTTCTCACAAGCCAAAGGAAAACATTTTAGAATTTTTCTAACTTACCTCAATAATTTGCTCAACCTCTCACTTCGAACAAAATAGTTAAGGAAAAACTCCTTCCAGAGCATTGCTGGGTCAGGTCTATAGAGGCAGGGGAGAGAAGAGGGAAGGGTAGAGCCACCAGGTTACCTGTCTGCTTGTTCAGACGGGTCCAATTTCACTAAGAATCACACCTACCTCTTCATTTCTGCCGCTGTGTTCACCTGACCTTTTTCAATTTCTCTGTCCTTTTTCCATTACCCTAAGGGAGTAATCTAGCCACTCAGGCTTTCTTTGCATGCAAAATGCTCTTTCTTTCTTCTTTCAGATAAAGGCTGTCTTGGGGAAGGGAAAAGAAAAGCGCCCGGCTCCTTCAAATTAGCTCTGAAATAAAAGTCACTGCCAGATGTTATATAAAAGGTGACGTAATCCTAAAGTACTTCATTACATATGCAGCTCTGCTCTTCAGCCCAGGGAGAGTTTATTACATTTTGTCGATCCCATTTTCTATACCCACATCATTTTTACATAATTTCTCCTGCCTGACAGACATCTTCACATTTTCACAGCAACCAGTCAAGATACTGTTACAACAGCCCAGGGAATCAGCTTAGCGGTTTACAAATAACAATGCTAATAAGCTAGATTTGTCCCTGAGATACAAATCAGGGGTAAATGGTCTATCCATGCGTGTGAGAAGCACATCTATTTTAGAATAATAGGGAAGAAAGCAGAGCACCGTTCCAGCTGACACCGTGTTCTTTCGGAACATGCACTGAATCTATTCTACAAGTAGCAAAATGGGGAAATGCCAATCTAAACTTGTTCTTGCAGTTCTCTTCATTTTCCTAATAATTCCCGGCTTGTAATGAAATAGATAGCCATGACACATGCATTAAGATCAAGCTTCTTGCCTTTTTGGATTGACACAAAATTTAGAAGAAAACACAACATTTGTACCAATGAAATATCTAGCTACCGAGATGCTCTAAGTGCAAACACTGCCAGACACTTCCTCCCACTCCCCATGTGCTAAGCATCTTTCCCCCTCCTTCCCAGGCACTCGTGTTCCCACTGCCCTCTGATGGTGAAAAGAAGAAGTGCAGGCTGGATGCTTCTTTCCTCCCGGAGGATTCCAGACAGGTTAGAGAGAATGGTTAGAGGTATTTGCCTTGAGGTCAATGTAAGAGACCAAATACACTCAGCTCTTAGCTACTAGTCAGAAATAACCCTATCAAACTCAGAATCCCAGCGAGATAGGAAAGTGCCTATAATTACCACCACAAAGGAAACATGGATGCCATTCATCTTGAGAACTTCCCTCAGTTTTAAGAAAAGACCCCTATTAAAATGAACTTCATAGTTTTAAACTATATAGGGTAACAGAGGTTCTCATTCTTTAATAAGAGCAGGATTTGAATATGGGGCACAGGGAAATGTGAAGGCTTTACAGAGGAACTCTGACCTACCCCTGTGCCCCCCTCCCCCATTGCCCAGGAAATATATACAGATCTGTAGATAACTAGATCCCAACATAAATTTATTCCAATTACTACTTTGTCCAAGGTCAGTACATTCTTTAGTTCCACACGTAGTGTGCTTCATGGGTTCCATTTTCTTTTCCTTTTTAAATTAGGTTTTCTTTATATGAAAGTTATTTGTGCACATAGTGTAGAGTCAAATAGTTCTACAAGTCTCATTCCAAAAGAACAGTAGTCCAGCAACCTCCACCTTCTGTTTCCTGCTCCCAAGAGGCAGCCACTTTCAACAGTTTTAACAGAATCAGTTATTATTTACCTCCATATTTCTAAATAACCAGTTTATGTTGCTATTTCCTAATAAAGCATGTCCCAAAATTCATGCAAGATTTAAATTTTGCGTCATTTGTGTGGTAAAGTGTTGCCAACGAAAAAAAAAAAGACAGTGTGACAGCTGACAGTTCAGGGTTATTAAAAATGGAGGACTACACGAAAGAACAACACGTTTTCATTGTTGAGCAATGAAAATTTACAATTTTTAATTATAAACCTGTGTTTTCTCTCAAAATTACTTCTTGCGTGAGTTTTGGGACACCCTTTATTTCAGTGTAGCCACCCTATATTGACTTTGCACTATGGAAGATGATTTTACACACACACACATAGTACACACAAACACAACTGACACTACCACACATATATACAGTATATTATAATGTTGGTAAGATTAATAATCAATATTTATAATACTATGACTACTAAATTCTTTTTTTTAATATTTATTTTATTGTTTTGAGAGAAGGTGAGAGAGAGAGATAGAGAGAGAAAGAGGAGAGGAGAGAAGGGGGAGGGCCCAGAGCAGTCTCCATAGTTGTACATCATTAGCTGTGACATATCTTCATTCCACACAAGTGGATATGGGGCCACAGGGGGCAGGAACCAAACCAGGGGGCTTCCACCTGGGGGATAAGTTTTGCTACCATGGGGACCTCCCATATGGGAAGTGAAAACCTTTGCCACCATCCTGGCCATTTCCAATTGTGCTGCAGTTCAGCACATGGGTTTGTCTGGGCCGGGGCAGCATCCCCAGACCTCACATTTGCAAGGCAAGCACTCAACCCACTGAACTATCCCAGCATCCCCCTTAAAGTCTTAAGAACTAAGTCATGTGGTATTTCACATTTATATTTTCTTTCCTGAACAACTTTTGATTTTTCCTGGAGTTTAAAGAAAGAAGTCCTCCCATTAAATTTAACAATAAAATATAATAATATTAAAAAAGAAGTCCTTTTTTCACATGCAAGTTGTCTGTATACTTACTGTATGAATTTTGTAGGGCTGCTATAACAAAGTCATAGACTATATGGCTTTAAACTACAGACACTTATTGTCTCACCGTTCTGGATGCTAGAAGTCTGAAATCAAGATATCAGCAAGGCCAGGCTCTCCTGAAGGCTCTTTGGGAGGGTCCTTCTCTGTCCCTTTCTAGCTTCTAGTGGTTGCCAGCAATCCTTGGCATTTCTCGGCTGGTAGAAACATCTCTGCCTTGATGGTCCCATGGCCTTTTTCCCTGTGTACATCTGCATCTTCACATGGCATTCTCCTCACTCTGTATGTCTTTCTCTGTATCTCTTCTCTTAATAGGACATCAATCAATTACCTTGGATTAAGGGCCTATGCTACTCCTATATGACCTCACCTTAACCTTCATCTTAATCATAGCTGCAAGACCCTTATTTCCAGGGAAGCCGGGATGCCTCAGTGGGTTAAGTACTCACTTTGCAGCCCCGGGGACCAAGGATCGAATCCCGGCCCCGGCCCCGGCCCCGGCCCGTGCAGACCCACATGCTGAACTGGGGAGTGCCCCCAGTTCAGTTCTCACTGGGGCGAGACCCCGGCCCAGTTCCTGCCCTGTGCAGCCCCGCCCACCTGTGGAATGAAACTATGTGGAAAAACCAATGATGTGCAACTATGGAGACTGCTCTGGGCCCTCCCCCTTCTCTCTCTCTGAATCTCTCCCTCTCTCTCAAAAACAATAAAAATAAATCTTTAGCTTTTCTTTCTTTTTTTTAACTGAACTGGGGGCCTTACCGCATTTGGGAAGCACACCCCAGTTCAGCATGCGGGTCCGCCTGGGCTGGAGCCGGGGTTCGATCCTCGGTCCTCAGGGCTTCAAAGCGAGCGCTTAACCTGCTGAGCCATCCCGGATTTCCCAAAATAAATCTTTAAAAAAGACCCTTATTTCCAAATGAGGTCACAATCTCAGCCACAAAGGTCTAGGATTTCAACTTATCTTTTGGAGACCACTATTGTACCCACATTTATCTTCACTAATTTACTTCATACTTTGTCCGGTTGTCTAAATCTCCTCTGATTATATTCAAACATTCTCTGTTTCCTATCAGGCTCATCTTCTATGTTGGTTCATACTCAAATGGGCTTTCCCATTCAAGCTACAGCTACAGCTCATGCCCTTTCAGTTCAAGTGCAAAACAGGGCATGTTCCTCTCTCAACAGTCCCATTGGCTCTACAATGTCACATGCCAATCTCAAACAATTATAGGTGGGAGAACACTATATGCACACTGGCTTAAGCCTGGGTCATATACCCCACCCCTGGAGGTGGCAGTGGGGTCAGCTTTATCGAACATGATCTGAACATGGCTAAGAAGTGATTCCACAAAAGGTGAATACATGCTGGGCACCAAAAATAAGTGAATGTCCACGACAGCCTGTTGGCACTTTAAGAGGGGTCGTTTCTCCCAGAATACAGATTTTGGCCCTCTAGAGAATTTTATGATAATCTACTCATTCCAAGAAGGTTAAGAAAATAGAAAAGAAATTGAACAAAAATACATTCAGATCTATATTTTATCCTTTTTCTGCTTTTATAGGGATTGGTTTAGTAATATCTAAGGGGAAAAAAAAATACATGTCACTCTAATATACTTTGACATCCTAAAATGTTTGGGAAGAAGGTACTGTCCCCAGTACAAAATGTCCTACAAGTAGAAAATAATATCCTCTGGTCATGACTTCAAATAGGATGATGCAGAAAATAAAAAATCCCAACCAGGCAGGCAATAACCACCCTGTTGATAAAAATGTTCTCCAGATGAGATTCCACAAGAAGTTTTCTTCAAGTAGTTTTCACACTATGTCTAATTGTCCAACATCATCTGTTCCCATCTGTGAGGAGTTTTGAGAATAACAGCCTCATTCCCCCTCTACCTTATAGCATCTGTCTCTGTGAAGGAGTTCAGAAATGTTCAGTTTTGGGTTTCCTTTTCATTTTTTTTCATATTAATTGTTTTTACTGTTGACTGAAATTTTTGTACTTTTGAACTATGGATCAAACATTAACCATTACCTTTTTCATTGAAACTGATTGTTTCAGCCCAAGAATTAATAGTTTATTCCAGCCTCGGTGCTTCAGTCAAGGCAAAACAAAGGTTTAAACACATAAAACCTAAAACAACAAAAATTAAAAATAAAAATGGGGGAAATAGGAGATGATGGGTAATTTTATGTGTCAACTTGACTGGGCTATAGGATGCCCAGCTACCTGGTTAGACATTGTTTCGGGATGTGTCTGTGAGAGTGTTTCAAGAAGAGATTAACATTTGAATTGGTGGACTTTGTAAAGCAGATGGGCCTTCCCAACATGGGTGGGTACCATCCAATCCATTGAGGGTGTGAATAGAACAAAGAGGTTCCTAACTCTCTCTCTCTCTCTCTCTCTCTCTCTCTCTCTCTCTCTCTCTCTCTCTCTCTCTGTCTGTCTCTCTCTGCCTGACTCCTTGAGCTGGGACATCAGTCTTCTACCCTCAGCACAATCCTGATTCTGAGGCCTTCAGATCCAATCTGGAATCTCTAGTCCTCAGGTCTTCAAACTACACTACTGGCTTTCCTGGGCCTCCAGTTTACAGGCAGCACATCATGAGACTTCTTAGCCTCCATAATCACATGAGCCGACATCTTATAATAAATCAATATCTTTCTCTCCCTCTCCTATATATATAGTCCCCTTCTGGAAAACCCTAATACAGATGGAATCATAAAGAAGCTAGGAAAAGAAGGAAAAAAGAAAGAGAAAGCCAGAAAAACAGTGGAATAAATAAATTGGAAAATAATATAAGATGGGCAAAGCCTAACATTTGTATGAGGATTTACACTCTAGACCAGCTGCTTCGTAAGTGATCGCCTGGCCTTATGCATCTCTCCGGAGTTACCTGTCTGGGCCTAAATCTCCCCACTGAGAGGAGTGACCCAGTATATGTCTTGAGTCCCACAATTCTAGCCTACTGTGATCATGAGTCTTCTTCCATGGGGGCTATGAAACGGGTGCCACCCACTCAGTCAACACCCATGACATGGGTGCCTACCTGGCAGGGTGTTCAGCTGTGTAGGGTTAACAATCAAACAGGTCGTTGTAGGGACTGGTTTTAAATGCTGCACTTGACAATAAGTACATCTTCAGCATTCTGAGATCAGAGGGAGGATCCCCAGTGGGATGGGCAGCTAAGTGCTGAATGTAAAGCTGCCAAACCATCAGGCCCAAAGGAAGTGCTCTAAGAAGAGTATTTCCTAAAAACTCAGCATTTAAAATGACACATCTTGACATCCCATTCCCAGAACCCATCACCTCACCTCCCAGGGGGGTTTATTGGTTTAAAAAAAACACTGCGCTTTTGATTCCAGGTGATATTAGCAAAAAGGCCTATTTCCCAGATCAGTGCCCTCCACAAAATACATCCAAGCTCTTTCATGTCTTACTCACTCTTCTATTTGCTGTTGCCCTACAGTAAGCTCCTGAGATTTTATAGTGTGATTGGTACTGAGAAATTTTGGTCAGCAGGAATCTTCAGCCCTGAAACATTGAAATCCCCTAGAGAGGTTTGTTTCTTTGTTTGTTTTTGTTTTCTAATATGACTGTTGGGACTCCTTTCCTAAGAATTTTTATTTAATTGGTCTGATTGGGGGAAGGGGGGTCCAGGCATCAGTCTTTTTCAATCACTCACTCCCTGGTGATTCTAATATAACACGAGGATGAGACCCACAGGGCTGAGGAACTACAGTGTTTCCAAAAGGTTCAGAGTAGCAGGGAATGCCTCAGACACGCTTGCTTTACATTATCTATTTTTTTAGCCCAGAATTCTTAACAGAAGGGAAATTCCACCCACAACATCAGTAGATACTGTGTATTTTGATCTGGCTTTTCGTTCTCCCTTATAGAGCTTTCATCTGGTATAGACATTCCCCAAGAACGCAAGGGTCTTGCCAAGGCTTAAAAAAAACACCAAATTTTTGCCAAATGAATGCCCTTTTAAACTTGGAGCTTAC
>PVKE010051506.1:0-10619 GCA_004027555.1 Craseonycteris thonglongyai | reverse complement strand
ATTGTTTTTGACAGAGAGAGAGAGAGAGAGATACAGAGACAGAGAGAGAACTGAACTGGGAGAACTTCCCAGTTCAGCACATGGGTCCACACGGGCCTGGGCCGGGATTCGATCCTCCGTCCCTGGGGCCTCAAAGTGAGAGCTTAACCCACTGAGCCATCCCGGCTTCCCCTGTACTTTTCAAAAAAAGCCAGAGAGACAGTGTAAACAATCAATACTATAAGACTGTTATCTATCTAGCACCCTTATCAGTAAAAATTTAGTATCCATTCTGCCAGCAATATTTGTTTATAAATTATGCATATGTAGACATACTTCTGTCAATCTGTATATTACATATTAAGAAGATATAATGTGCTTCTTTTAGTAAAAACCTAAAGAAAATGAAATTGTAAATCTGTTTGCTCGGTATTACTATGGTTTGTTTTATCCACTCTGGGCTATGTATACCCCATGGACAGAGCAATAATAATACACACAATCAGAGGAAAGTCATTCAATACTTGTTTTTGTCAGTGAAAGAGCAGAAAATTTAAAGTTGTCTTACTGTAGACACAGGAAGAACAAGAGAAAGGTATGTATTCATTTGCCATTTTTTTAATTGTGATAAAATAAGTATAAAATATAATTTACAATCATGTTTTTAGTTTACAGTTTAGTAATGTTAACATTCACTTTGTTGTGAAACAGATCTCCAGAATCTTTTATCTTGCAGAACTAAAACTCTATTCCCATTAAACACCTTCCCACTTACCCCTTCTTTCAGCCCTGGCAACCCCCATTCTATTTTCTGTTTCTGTAAATTTGACTACTTTAGGCACCTTGTGTAAATGAGTTGATATATTTGTCTTTGTCTGACTGGCTTATTTCACTTAGCATACTGTTCATCGCTTAGCATAATGTTCAAGGCTCATCTGTCATAATATGTCGCAGAATCTCCTCCTTTTTTAAAGAGGAATAACATCCAATTATTTATATGAACTCATTTTGTTTATTCATTCATTTTTCAATGGACACTTGGGTTGCTTCCACCTTTTGGCTACTGTTAATAATGGTGATATAAACATAGGTACACAAATATCTCTTTGAGTCTCTGTTTTCAATTTCTTTGAGTATATATGCAGAAGTGAAATTGCTGGAGCATATAGTAATTTCATTCTATATTTTTTGAGAAGCTACCACATTGTTTTCTATAGCAGATGGACCACTTTACATTCCCACTAAAATTTTACATTTTCCAATTTTTCCACATCATTATAAATACTTGTTATTTTCTGTTTGTTTGTTCTGAATAAAGCCATCCTAATGGGTGTGAGGTGGTATATTGTGGTTTATTTGCTATGTTTAATAATAATAAACAGATTTGAATGGAATGAAAGTTCTGTGCAATAATGTTGCATGCAATACAAGATGATCCTTGATATTTAAGGACCTTGTATGTGAAGCTAAACAATTTGGAATTTATTTTAGAGAAAAGAAAGTTATAAATGTTAAAGTAAAGAGGTATATAATATATGGAAGCATTGTATGAGATTGAATAAAGAAAAGATTCAAAATATATTATTAAAATAGTAATCATTAAGTTTAATGGTGGATTTTAAAATATAACAATTATTTTTAAAAAGTATATGGTCTGCTTCTAAAAATCTGAATTAGCAGAACTATTTCTGAACTATATATAGGAAGGTTTAAGTTCTAACCTCAAACCCTGCAATAGTCGTTTACTTTTTATTTTAATAATTTGTTTTGTTTTGCTTACAAAATAAAGAGCTTAGAATTTGTACAAGGTCACAAATTCTCAAAAATAAAAGCCTAAAATTTTATGATGTATTTAAATTTTTATCCACTTGGATATTGAAAGAGGTTGCTAGTATTTCTACAAATTAAATTGTATATATTTGTTCAACACACAAGATATGACAGAAGAGCCACTAAAGGAAAATTGGTAATATGTGAAATTCAAGGTCAAGTGTAATATAATTAAATAATTCCTTTACTGAAGAATGAGTATAAAGCCACTTTGGAAATTGCTTACATCTATTTTATAACATAAAGATAAAATTTAAATATTAAGCAGTGTAAAAGTTTTCTATTAATACATGTTGTACTCCTTGCATTTGATCAACTATTCTCTTAGACAACTATGTATTTTTCAAAGCTGAAACAATACTTAAAAGCCACCACACACTATTTAATTTACAATGCAACAAGGCACTAAAGAAAATCTCCTTCAAATTTTCCTTAGGAAGTTTCCAAAATATTTTACAGGATGGGGAATGCAACTAAATAGAAATTATATGGACTTCCAAAGTTATTCACTAAGAGAATTAAGAAAAAAATTAGCCTCAAATAAACCACAATATTTTGCACAACATAAAGCAATCTTTTAAAATAATATTAGGTTGAGAGACATGAAATTGCTTTTATTCTGATTTTGACCTACAAAAAGACAACTTCATATAGCCCAACTCAATATATTTTATATTACTTACTGGCATTCTAACCATTGGAAATACATTGAACTTATAGATAATTAAAACTTTCCTCCCCAAGCACAGAACTGACCTACATTAGCAAAGCACAATGTCAATATTCTCAATGTATTTGAGTTCAAGTCTTGTGTAGATTCTTGGGGTCAGAAGAGGTTGCTGACACTTCATTATATTTCCCAACAGCACTTTACCATGAAAATCTGTACACAGTATGCTAAGAATAAATATGTGATTTGATTTGGAATAAATATAATCTATTTCCAATTGTCTAAATCCTGATTTAACTAACAGATTATGTTTGGAACTATTTGTTCAGCTCTGTTCACTGAGCAGAATAATTGAGATACACTTAAATAGTTTCCACAAATTGGATTCTCTGGCTCTATTAGGAAAAGTTATAAAAGATGCATGTCCTCACCATTAGCTACAATTCATTTCAAGATTTCTGTCAATAATATTTCTAGACTGTCCATTCTATGTAGAATGTTATAAGGGAAGCTGGGATAGCTCAGCATGTTAAACACTCACTTTGTAGCCCTGGGGACCGAGGATTAAATCCTGGCTCTGGCCCATGCAAGCCCAGGTGCTTCCCATGCAGGAGGCCCCAGTTTGGTTCTCACTCACTTGGTTTGGCCCCTGGCTCAAGGGGGTGTGCCTCCCATGTGGGAGGCCCCCAGCCCAGTTCCTGCCCTGCACAGCCCCTGCCCACCTGTGTGGAATAAAACCGTGTCAAAAACTGATGATGTACAACTATGGAGACTTCTCTGGGCCCTCCCCCTTCTCTCTGTCTCTGTCAAAAACAATAAAATAAATCTTTAAAAAAAGAATATTATATGCTATTTTTGTATGGTTTAATAATTTGTTTCCTAAAAAATTATGTTACCAAATTATGTGACAGAATTATTTAAATGATAAGGAAAAGCAGTGAAGTTAGAGAGGGGCTAAAGTGTTTCAGATACAGCAAATTCATTTTCCTGTTGCAATTTCATTATTAACTAAGATACTACAAACTGAGGATAGTCAATAAGTCATTGACAGAACTGTCAAAAATACACAGATGAGCACTGAGTAGCTTCAAAAGAGAGGGCAAGTTTGCTGTTGATTATCAAATTGTAGGACGGTTCTTTCCTCTCTCACCAGCAGTATCATTAATTCAGTGTTTCTTACAAGTCTTTATAAACTTTACCCTCCATTGTTTGAGAAATACAGTATAATATTTCTAAGTTGAAAATATACATTCACAAAATCAAAATTATTTACAGCTGAGTTCACAATAACCAGTATACAAAAAATGACACAAGAGCTAAATGGCTCCCTCAAGCTACAATGCAATTGTCTTCTTGCCTGGAAGAGCAGATAATTTGAGGATAACACAGGGTTAGAGTTAGCTAATGATTGCTCTGAAATTTTAACCAATATTTTTCTATGTAGTGCAAACTGTGTTTCTTAATAAACCAGGCCAGTTACTCCTGATAAGCTTTCTAAAAATCACTGCTTTAAGAGAAATACCTTCACTCAGGATTTCGTGTATACAGGAAAATGCAGAAATGTAATCTTTATGTCCTTAAGTCACTATTATACTCTTATGTCATCTTCCTCTATGCCTTTAACAAGGCTTGACTGTGCATCTACTATATGCCAGAAATATCTCACACAGAATCACCTGATACTGTTGTATCCCCATTCCAGAATTTTTTAAAAATTTTTAAAATATTTTTAATTTTAATTTTTTTTTGACAGAGAGAGAGAGAGAGAGAGAGAACTGAACTGGGGGAGCTCCCAGTTCAGCATATGGTTCCCCATGGGCCGGGGCTGGGATCCGATCCCCGGTCCCCAGCACTGCAAAGTGAGCACTCAACCCACTGAGCCATTCCGGCTTTCCCGCATTCCAGAATTTTTGATAGCATATGTGGTGGGGTGTGGGACTGAAAATTTGCATTTCTAATCCTAAGAAGTTCCTACTAACTTTCCAGGTGAGGCTGATTCCACTGGTCTATAGATCCTTCTAGAGGTAAGACTTGCAGAGGCAAATACCTTCCCTCATCCAGTTTATATTCAATTGGAAAAGACTTGTGAGTAGATTCAGTATCTTGCCCATCAGTATGTCAATAAACTGAACTGAATTCACATACATACAAATGCAGCATTTCTCTTGGACAGCTTGATTTTCTGATTTTATACATTTACAGGCAGATCACCAAGCCTGATAGCCTAACCAAATACAAAGCACTAAATCACCTGGAAGCCACATCTGGGCCAATTTCAAAGGTAAAGTGAATCAATTAGACGCACTGGTTTCTTGTTCTTACCCTAAAACGGGTAAATGTGTTAGAAAGATTTAAGAATTTAGTTTTTCTCCTCTCTGGTTCTGTTGTTCTCCCATGCAGATAGCAGGTCCTCCACTGAAAGGTGAGCAGGAACCGTACTGGGCTCACTGGGGGACATGGCCCCCATAGTACAGTACTGTTCCCAGGCTCAGGACTGGCCACGGAGTTGGCAGGGAGTTGAGCTGCAGTCACATGGGTAGATCAGAGGCCTGTACTAAGTGAGTGGCTCGGCAGGAGAGAAAGGAGGCTCATGGACACAGACCTTTAGAGACCCTATGTGCGCGAGCTGGAAGCTCCTGTTGCTCTAGCCTTAATATCACATGTGTCTGGGGTGAAACTAGGTTTTCTCTCCTTTCATTCCTGATGTCCCAGTATGCCTTGGACTTAAACTTGTCCAAGAAAAAAACATATGCAAGAGTCTCACAGAATTCCTCTTGCAGCTGAGGTAAAACTTGGGAGAAAATGGAAAAGTTGGATTTGAATTTCCTATCGTCAGTAGATCGACCAGACTAAGGAAAACATAACTTCTCTGGAGAAGTGCCAGGAATACTATTACTATCTTTCCTTTAATGGTTAGCAGCTCCAAACATAAAGTCTTTTAAAGTAATCTCTTCATAGACAGGGAAAGTAGTGTAGGAGTCATCTGCCCAACACGTTAACCATCGTCCTTCAGGGATGTGTTGTATGTGGCTAGGCTTTAACTCATTTTACCAGGGAAGAGTGACATGTAGCCTCCATTTTGTTAAAACTACTTGTATATCCTCCTTGTACATATTTCTTGGGAATGATAGTACAACAGAATATATTCTCTTCAGCCTGTAGTCCATAAATGCAACTATTTATTGTTCTACCAGGAATAACAATTCTTTCAGTCAGAATATTTTGATTCTCTTAATAGCAATTCACAATGTTGCCTTCATAACATAATTATGAAGCACATGGAATATACACATTTATGTGTATTCCTGTAGCACGTAACACGGCACCTGCGAATGGAATATGATTGATAAATTTAGTTCAATTGAATGTGGTTTCTTTCATTACACCCTTTGGCCACTTCAGATCCAATGCAATACCAAAAAGATAGTAGTTAACATCTGTGAGACAAAATCTAGAACGGTCAAGTATGAACAGTCCACTCAGAATTTGTGAGGTTCTTTAAACTACCAAATACTTTGTAAAATGTTATTGCTATGAATTTGATCAGGTTCTTTGCTGTCTACATTCCTCATACTTCTATTTTATGCAACCTCTGTCTATGTCAAATGTTAAGTTTTTCATTGAACCCATCCTGATTTCTTCAAAACTGCCACAAAATTTAATTTCTATCTTTTTTTCGTATTTGTTTGTCTTTACCTCTTACCACAGTATTTATGCACAGATTACATAGCCCGTGAATTGTTGGAGGAGGAAAAAAATCTAGTTTTCTCACAACTATATCTGCCAATATTACCCAGTATTCAATAAGATATTTTTTAGTGAATATAAAATAGAGGTAGATTTAAACTCGCTGGAAACAGTCTGTATTAATATGAAGTATAATATATGTGAAATAAATGGTCATCTACTTAAATTAAAAATAGAATAATTCAGACATTTTATAAGAAGACAGAGCAGGACTACCAGTGAAGATATTGCATGAGCAAAATTAGTAATTTATTTTAAATTAAGCAAGTATGAAATATATAAGTATATTATTTCCTCTTAATAACTGGTGGACTCTTTTTTTATTGTATTAATAAACTTATGTATCCACAAGGGCCATCTGGAAAGTATACAGCCATGTAATATGAAAAAGAGGCATTTATGGCTAGATTTTTTTCAAACAGCCCTTGTATATACTGTATATATATATACATTATTTAGATATAGATGTACACATACATATAGATGGCCAGAGTTGTGTACAAATATAAAAAAATAACCACCCAAATTATTTCTAACAGATTTAGATCTTAACCACATCTACTCTGTGGTAGCAATTACTTTCTATTAAGTCAATTTGAGCTTAAAATTATACAAATTTACACCTATTTAGTCCACAGTTGAAACTTAATACAAAGAAAATAGACTGGTCTGGGAGAATTTACCTAATACTAGACAAACAATATATATAACACATAAATAGTGACTATTTTTTGTACTGTAACATTTTTATATACTCAATCACACACATGCTATTAATATGAGCTTTAAAAAAAAATGAGGCCTCTTAGAACAGGCTCAAATGCAGTTGTTGCTGTGAACTGAGTAATTTACTCATTGTGCCTCAAAAACATAGTGAAACTATAATCTTTCTTTGTAAAGAAAGATCAGAAGGGGAATGTTGCATGTACAATCGTCACTTAGGAGGTTTCTGGTACTAAATAGAACACATCTTCAGAATCAGGGCACAATATTTGAGAATGTCACTTTCCAAAGACACTCTAGTAAAAACCTACACAGCCAACAATACCAAGCATATTTCATTTTTTAAAAATAACTAGCCTGCCAACAAAGAGCATTATAAATATATTAGTGTCAACAACAAAATATTTACTAGTATCTCTCACAATGAACAAGCACAGTATATTGAGACTAAGCATTATGGCTAGAATTTATCTTAAAAAATGCCAGTTGAGTATAAGAGATCCTAATTAAACCACAATTTATTCAACTAGATAGCAACATGTGACAGACGTTTTGTGTCCTCAAAAGTCACTTATAGTAGGTGGTATATCACTGAAGAAGTTGTGAAATAGAGAAAACCTATTTCCAGTAAATATCTAGGACCCTCCAGGGAAGACTCTGCTTTGAACAACTCACCAGCACGTATGTTCACTTGGCTAAGATGGTGTTACTACATTAACTATCATAATGCCAGTCACTTCTTTCCTATGGTAAAGGTGTTTTCAAGTATAATCTGCCAGGCGAAGTCTCTAAGGCTGAAGAAATTTAGCAGTAATAATTTTTTTCAAACTACCATTACAGAAAAACATGAAACACAGGTCTAAAAACAAATGGAAAAAAAATGAGGGAGAGAGGGAGAAGAGGGAAGAGAAAGAAGGGGTCAGAGGGAGGAAGAAATGGAGGGAGAGAGAGAGAAGGGGGAGAGAGGAGAGAGTGAATATTTGGGGGGCTATTACTGGGGAGCAATTGCATTCACCATGTAGAAGTAATTTCTGAGAGAAAAACAGACCATAAATAATTAACAAGACAATTACTGAAGTCTAAATGCTGCAAACAGAAAGAAGGATAAGTCTCCTTAAATTGTATAAAATCCCTGATAGAAGAGTACAAGCAATCCATGACGAACCAGGAAGGCAGAAGATGAGGAGCAGTGCAGAAGCACCTCCCACCACACCACATACTACAAGAATTCCAATAGGCTCATGCAAGGAGGAGACAGAGCATGTCAGAGATTCTTACTATATCCCTCATTTTCACTGCTCATGCTCATCTGCACACACACACACACACACACACACACACACACACACTCAGTGAAGATAGTTTCCAATTTAAATTGACTGTATTATAAAACTGAAAATTCTTGTGTAATGTGGGTTTGGTGATTCTCAGTCTTTTTAAGGATAATAAAGTTTAAAATAAAATTATGATTTTGGGTATCATTACAAATACATATTTTAATGGGAAGGGTCTTAACCTGCATTTAAGGGGTTTGGTTCCCTGGGCAGGTAGCTGGAGTAAGCAATCAGTCCTCCTTACCCCAAAATCACAAATCCAATTCAAAGTTTACTAGGAATTGGTCTACTGAGAAATGCATTATAAAATGAATTTGGTTGCTCTGAATTAGGTACACAAAGCATGAACACTAAAGGCTGAATAACAAAATGAAATATTTAAACACGTGTCCTGAAGGTTACTCCATCAAGGAATAAAGAAACAGTCTTTCCATCAATTGGTTCAGATTAAAGCCACAGGTCAATCTCTTTCTCTCTCTCTGTCTCCCCTCTCCCCATGGTCTCCATACCTTTCTCAACATTTTTTACTAGCAACACTGAAAACATTTACACCTAGATACACTTCAATAAAAGCAAATCCTACTTTATTGAATTCAACTTTAAAAGTGTAGGTCAGCACTTTTAAAATGGCAAAACCCCACTTCAAATTAAGCCAATAAATTTGCTGAAGGTTAAATAAAGTGGCCTTGTGCAGTAAGTTTGTTTAAGGTTAAGTAAAGTTAAACAAATTTTCTTTGTAGTGTGGCATCCCCATTGCTGGGCTGTTTCTCTGGTCGGCACTCTAAAATGTGGCACTGCCCAGCAGCACTGACCTCTGTACCTACACTTGTCATCTGCAATATACTGGAAATTCTGAGAGGCTGTTGCAAGTCTCTTTCCACAGGATTAACTCCCACACTCTTCTTTGTTCTGACTTTCCTGAAGTTTTTATTGCAATTGGAATAAAATGCTTCAGTGCTTGTCTGATGTGGGATTCCCTTTGACACTCTCTACCTTTTGTTTCTCCAGATTACAAGAATTTTCTTTTACATCTGTGGATTCATTAGCTCCACTTTAGTAATTCCCAGATGGTATTCTGTTCTCTTTTGGCCCTCTAGACATTTATACTGCATGCCCTAGCTAGCCTGAATGATGGCATTTGTTCAACATATTGCACTTAATCAAATTACATTTTCTCCTTGTTTTTTTTCCGTTTTTTTTTTCTGTGTCAGCTGTGTTTTTTAGTGCAGCAACTTAAGTTCTGAAAATGTGTATAACTTCAGGAGTGCGTGGAGCAAGTAGGTTGAAATTGGGTCAGGTTCCCTCAAAAGCCAGAAATAGAATCTTAGAAAATGAGTGCAGTGATTATATTTAGAAAAAGCAGGTGGGAGGTGGACTTCCTACTCTATGAACGTGCTATGTCTTTTGTGGCTTAGGCTATCTGAAGGTAAGGAAGTTAGGAGTCTTAAAAAGCAAAAAGCAAAACAAAACAAAGCAAATAAAACCAAAAGACAAACAAACAAAAAAAACGCAAGGCAGTAAATCTATGGAAACTACTTGAATGTAGGAAATTAAATTGGAAAATAACAAAAAGAGGACACATCTATCAAGTTCACGAGCTAGTATGCAAGTGATATGATATTTAGAGATAAAATAGCTAATTGGTTATTAATTATCTCAGATATAACTTTAACTCATATTACAAAATAACTTTAAAATTTTAAAAAATTATCTTTTAAAATTATGTTATGCTCATTAGATACATAAAAATTGGACAAATCACTTTGTCTTCTTGAGTAACCATAATAAATTTGTAAAATGCTTATATCACTTTTGTTGCTGATTGTGGGTAATGTTTATTTCCTCATATCTAGCAGGCAAAAAAAGCGCAGATGAGTACTGAACTAGATCTTTAACATTTCTTTATTTTTCTTTTAAGAACTTTCAATAGCCATCTCCCATCTACCACAGGACTTAATCTGCTTACCGTATCTAGTGGTTCCATTTATATTATCATTTGCAACGTGTGACCAGAAATAGTATAATTTTTTCATAATTACTAATATTCTATTTTGGCATGTTTCTGTGGCTAAGAATCATATAGCCAACTTAAGACATATTTTACAACCACTTAGTTATGCAGCATTATTCAATTTATATAAATTATTTGGGCTTTTGTTCCTTTAATTAAAAAAGAAAGCTTGGGTGTCATATTTTATATCATATCTTATATAATTTCAAGGCAGCATATTGTAAAATGCAGCAAAGTATTATCTCTAAACAACTACAAAAATAATTTTAATTATTAAAATCCTTCTTGTTAAGAATTTCCTTTATTAACTAATCAAATCAACAAC
>PVKE010051505.1:0-10620 GCA_004027555.1 Craseonycteris thonglongyai | reverse complement strand
AGATAAATTGAAAGGGAACCTAAAGTAGAAAGGCTCATCATATTTGGGGCTCTGAGAAAACACCTGGTGGTCATAGTGAAACGGAAGTAGACGTGCAGAATTTCTGAACTTTGAGGCCTGAGGCTACCCCAGACCCCAGCGACACTAGCAGTGAGTATTGACCAATGGTCAGAGGCAAGTAATATAATTACCGGAGCACAGAGAACAACCTGAACACACCATCCCATCCCACCACACCACCACGGTGTTAGGTAAATTTTCCCTCTTTACCAACAGAAAAAAAGGAAAGGAAGGGCTCATTGTCTTATAAAAAGATTAAATTGTATCAATCAAGGAAATTAATTTCTTTTATAAAGTAAAACAAAGTTTATTTCCCCCTATCAGCAACAGAAATGGGAACCCATAATCAAGTTGAGTTTACAGAAAACAAAGTCAAATTTCTATATATCTACAGGCTACAGATATATAGAAAATTCTAGTAGATGACAGTGTTTTCCTAGATGTTAACTTTTGAACTATGGCAGAATAGAGAAGCAGAAATACTCAATAAGAATCTCAGGGCAGAGAAATAGGAAGTTGGCAAATACTCAGAGTGGACTCAGGTAAAAGATATCGGGGCCACCGTCATCCCGGTAGTCATAATTCCACACTTTCCTTTTGGCACATCATTGTTTTTAAGTTTTTAGCTCATTACTGAGAAGAGAGGAGCTCCCTGAGGGGGAGAAGAGAGGAATGGTCAACACTATTAGGAGAAAGCTCCTTCCTTACCCAGAGTTAGGCAAATTTAATCAAAGAGCCTAGCTTGTCTCATTAGCTTATTAAAATATAAAGATACATAAAAGAAAATTCTATGATCAGGACCCCAAGGAAAAGTCAGAATGTAAAGTTTTTTAATATTATTTTAAATAAAATTTTAACAGAAGTAGTTAAGGAAAATAAAACTATACTTTATGTTTGTTATATTGCAATGATTACTCAAGGTTTGTTTCTGTGAATTATAAAGGCCCCCAATGACACAAAGAAAATAAACAAAACAAAACGAAAAGCAACAATCAAAAAAAATAAACTGCTCTCAGACATACCAAAGCATATGTATGAGCAAGCCTATAAACACTGAGACACACATCTTGGGTACCAATGTAGAAACGTTCTAACTTGAAGAAACTGCACACATAACTGATATAACAAATTGGCTAAATGTACTTAAATTATCGATGCAATTACATAGTTTTATAAAAATATTATACAGCAATACAGTTATATTGTAGCCTTGTTAGAGTAACGTATGAGGTCTGACAAGTAAATTTGCAAACTCTTAGAAAAAGTGCTACATTCCTCATTGTTAAGTATCACTATGGTCACCTTCAAAGCAGTCCCCTTGGGAAGCTATGCACCAATGCCAGGGACTTGGCCTTCCTTATCTCATTTGATCCTTGCAATATCCTTATAGACAGAGATTTTTCTCCCATTCACAGAGAAGAAAACAGGCGGAGGAGTAATTTGTCCAAGCCTACTCAGCTGGTAATAAGAATAAAGGTGTGTCGTGAAGGTCTTGCTGTTCTCATTACATGAACAAGAGAGGCATGAACATTTGGTACAGGGAGAAAACCAATGCACACAGATGTTTTAAAAGATGTAATTATAACTAAAATACATTCAGAATGCTGTGGGATCAAAGGAAAGCCAAGAACCAAGATATGAGAACTGCTAAGATTCACTGAGCTGGAGGATGATCTTCAGACACTTTGGTAAAAATAACCTTTCTGGGAATGGCAAGCTTCATAAATGGTGACGGGATTTATCATACCAGGGCAGTAGAATGCAGAAAACCTCCTACATAGATCTAATTTATTTTTGGCCTTATGATACTGCAGTTGCTATTTTTCTCCAATTTAAGGGTCTGGGAAATAAAATTACAGGAAAATGTATTGCAAAATCACAGCAAGGATGGAGTTCTTTGAAGCTGACTAATGCAGCTAGAATTCACTAAAGTGACACATTTTGATTAAAAAATTACAGTTTTGTTTACACAAAATTAAACTTCCATATAATTTAATGGGCTCCAATGTAACTAAAAGTACAACTCCCAAAATACTTTAGTGTGTAAAGAAAGGTTCACAGTGGGTTAGTGGGCTATTATTTAGCCAGCTGGAAAAGCTGGGGTTAATGATGTAGCTAACAGCTGAGCTCAGAGACCCTGCAACCACTTCTCACAGCAGCCGTGCTCTCTGGAGTTGCACAGTGTAATGGTCAAGAGTAGGTCTTCAACGTTTGGTGCCAACAGCATCACCATCACTTGGGAACTTGTTAGAAATAATTCTCAAGCCTCTCAATCCACACGTAGTCATAACCTCTAGGTATAGGACCCAGCAATCTCCAACAAGCTTTCCAGGTGATTCTAATGCTGCCCAAAATTTGAGAACCATCAATCTAGGGGGGATTTTAAAAGATAACAATGCCAGGCCCTACCCCTGGAGCATCAGTTTAATTAGTCTGGGGTGGAACTCAGGCATTCCACCTCCCACCCAAAAGCTGCCTAGGATTTTCTAATGTCTCAACCAGAACTGAGAACCACTGGCCTATTTCTTTTAAAATTTGTTCCAGATGATGTTAATAGACATAGTATTCCTCCCAGGAAATAAAACGGGGGGGGGGGAATCTGGCTTAATTGGGTATACTAGTGCTTCCCCTTTTTCAATAATTATGACCTCCAGAGAGTTCAATGACCGGGTCCCTGCCTGACAAATACCCTGTTTCCCCGAAAATAAGACAGTGTCTTATATTAATTTTTGCTCCCAAAGATGCGCTAGGTCTTATTTTCAGGGGGATGCCTTATACATATTTCAGTGAGAGGCAAAACTGTAAGTAGGTCTTATTTTCGAGGGATGTCTTACTTTCGGGGAAACACGGTAGCAGCTCCAGCAACTAACATCATAATAACAAGGAAATGATAAACAGCTTCCAGGATGTGCCTCCTGATTCAACTGCCTTAGGAAATCACATCAGACACACAAAGACAAGAAAAAGACACCAAGCTTTCAACCAGACAATCCAAGTGTTTGGACTATCTGAGGTATGGGCTCTAGGGTTCGCCAGTCGTCATCCCCGCCAAACACACTGGGAAGTTTGAAAGTGCAAAAACAGCTTTCATTGCTTGCAGTGGAAAACTTACAGGGAAAGGATCTCAAGTGACTCCTAAAATTGCCAACTAATAGAACCCAAAGATTAGTGCTAGCTAAAATTATAAGGCATACCTTATAATTTTTATTTAGCATGTGTATTTTATTTTATACTAAGAAGCATTCTGATAAATGGTGAAAGAACACCATTTCCCACAATTCAGAGAAAAAAGGTACAAAAACAGGTCAGTGGGATAATGAGAATTAAATATCCAAGACCTGAGGATCTAAAATGTGGTTCCCAGACCAAGAAATCAGCATTACCTGGGAACTTACTGGAAATGAAGATTTTCAGGTCCCAGGGACCAGAAGCTCCGAGGTCGGGTTTTTACGAATTTCCCTAGTGATTCTCATGTGCACTGAAGTTTGAGATCCACTGCCCTATAGATGTAACATTCAATTCCTGCCTAGTTAGTCAAATTCTCCCCCAATATGTAACCCGGTGAAAAGGTCACATGGCAGATTTATTTGTTTAGGACTTGGAGCTGACAAGGCAGACAGGATTTCCACATCAGCAGGCCACATATTGGTCAACAATGTCAAGGGCTGTTTCAAGTCCTTAGACCCCACTAATACTGGTTCATCTGCTCCTACAGTTCTCATCTTCCCCTCTAATTAACCCTTGCCAGAGACTATGAAGCGTGCTCTGACCCTGGTATGAGTTGACTTAATGCTACTCTATAAGGTCACTCATTAGCAAATCTCTGGCCAATAGTTTTACTCTGACCATGTGCCTTAACTCTATAGTGCCTTGACCTGATTTTTGAGACCAGGCATCTTATATCTGAATCCCCACCCTTATTTTACAAACAATAACTAATTTTCCCTCAAATAACTCAATAAGTCAATTGACTATGGGCCTCAATAAATTTACCTTAGACCGAAGAATATGAAATGCCACCCCGCCAGCCAGATCTAGTCTGTGAACAAAAAGAGCCCCTAGACATGTCCTTCTGTTTGCAATGTCGATGCACATTGACTGTTTTTTCAAATTGGGTTACCGGAGGATGCTGGGATGGCTCAGCAGGTTGAGCAGTTGCCTTGCAGCCCTGGGGTTCAAGGATCGATCCCGGCCCTGGCATGTGCTGACCCATATGCTGAACTGGGGTGTGCTTCCAATGTGGAAGGCCCCTCGCTCGGTTCCCACCCTGCGCGACCCTGCACTCACCTGTAGAATGAAACTGTGTCTAAAACTGATGATGCACAACTATGGAGACTGCTCTGGGCCTTCCCCCTCCTCTTTGTCTCTGTCAAAAACAAAATAAATCTTTAAAACTGGGTTGTCAATATTTACATTTTTTTTTAAGATTTATTTTATTGTTCTTGACAGAGACAAAGAGAGACAGAGACAAAGAAAGACAGAGAGAAGTGGGAGGGCAAAGAGCAGTCTCCATAGTTGTATGTCATCAGTTTTCCACATGGTTTCATTCCACACAGGTGGGTGGGGACCTCCCACATGGGAGGCATGCCCCCTTGAGCCAGGCGCTGAACTTGGGGACAAGAACCAAACTGGGGGGTTCCCACATGGGAAGCACACCCCAGTTCAGCATATGGGTCCACATGGGCTGGGGCCAGGACTTGATCCTCAGTCCCCAGGGCTGCAAAGCAAGCGCTTAACCCACTGAGCCATCCCAGCTTCCCAATATTTAAATATTGAGTGACTTCACATGCAAATCTGAATCTGTTTTCATCTGAAATATTCCAAAATACAGCAATGATTGGGTCTGCATTTCCACATTATAAAGAGCAGCTGCCATCAGTGTAGCCTACAAATGTTAATTATCCTCTATTATCAATCACCCTGATGTTATGTTTTATATACAGTAATGTAGAAAGTAAAATACATTGCATGCCAAGCCTCTATCAAAACTGGGCAAAAATGGGGAAACCGGGATCTCTCAGTGGATTAAGCACTCACTTTGCAGCCCCGACGACAGAGAAGCGAATCCCAGCCCTGGCCTGTGCAGACCCATATATTGAACTGGGGAGTGCCTCTAATTTGATTCTCACCGACGTGAGACTCTGGCCCAGTTTCTGCCCTGTGCAGCCCCACACCCACCTGTGGAATGAAACTGTGGAAAAATCAATGATGTGCCACTATGGAGACTGTTCTAGCCCCCCCCCTTCTCTCTGTCTCTGTGTCTGTATCTCTCTCTCTCTCTGTCAAAAACAATTTAAAAAAATTGGGCAAAAAAGAGATAGACCCAAATGGTCATGTGTTTTAAAAAGATGCAGGAGAAGATATTTTGTAGAAGCACAAATTATTCCTACACATTTACTATACAAGCAAATTGCTTTGAAAGAATACCACTAAAGACACCATTATAAAAAACACACCTTGCTAGCTTCACTAATTTGCACTACCTATAAGAACATTTTGTTTTGTGACCTCTAAATTTACATATTTGCAACCTCTATTTTATGAAATAACTGTTTTAAGCTATTGATATTTCATTAAGGCACTGATTCTCAACATTGGCTGCACACTGATAACTCTTGGGGAGATTTAAAAATATCCTAGAGATTCTATTTAAATTGTTCTCTGTCATGGCCTGGATGTCAGGAATTTTTAAGCACTCTAATGCAATGCTGACATGCAGACAGGGTAAAGAATCTTTCTGCAGCATCACTACGTGAGAAGGATGTAAAATATGAGCTCTCAGATTAGGTTTAGAAGTTTTAAAAAGCTAGTGTTGACCTGTTTTCTCTCTTCCTTTGGGCCACCTGTTCTTCACAGCTATATCTTATTACCAGAATTTATGAGTATCAGAATTATATTTTTCATGTGGCGATTTCTTTACGCTGTCATGGCTTATTCCTGATCAGGATGTTTCTTTGCAATTTTCTGTAGCTGTAAGGAGAACATTTAAGAAGATGATACTAAATTCCCCAGTCTTGGTTTCAGGTTGCTAGTTTAATCCTCTAGTAGGGTGTGATGGTTGCCACTAATAAAAATATGTTTGAGTGTTATCCATAGCATACTGTTTTAAGGGCATAGGATCTCAAACAAAAATGCAAGGGGGCAATGTCCTTGCTTTGCTACTTGCTATTATCATAAACTTATTTGATTGGCTATAGTTTAGAAGGTGGAAAAAAAATTTGACTACTGACATCAAATCATAATCCCCTAGTCTAAATTCTGGACTGAACAGAAAATCTCTGCAGACTTCTTTTCTGAAATATAAACTGACCATCTCTTTTCTCTTGCGTGAGTTCTTGTTAACTATGCAAATACTTTAATTGGCCTCCAGAGCCTTCATTTCTAACTGGAACCCCATAGCAGAGAATTCCTGCCTAAATTGAATGAAGAACATCCCTTTAGACATTTTGTACTTTCATTTTCTTCTCTCACTTTCATATAATAAACAGAAATAGTCAATATAGAAAGTTTTCCTTTATCATTTTAACTTTGTTTTAATATTAAAAAATTAAATAAATTTGGGAAACAATAAGTTATATATAAATCCACTATTCTAATATATGAGTAATAAGTTTTCTGTGTATATCTTTTCAAATATAGTTACAGTAAAAACAAAACAAAACTTGAAGTATTCATTCAAGGATACTTCCATGTTCTCCTGATTGTATCACCGTTACTTTCTGTAAAATATTTCTCTGACATTACTATGAAACATAATTTATCCAACACTTCACATGTTCACTATTTAGGTTTCTTACAGTTTTTTAAAAGAATAAATGTTGCTGTGTTAAATATTTTATGCATTTACCAGCCTCATGATTTTAGCTTTTCTTCGTTTGGATTAATCTGAAATGCCAGTGTGATTACTGGATCAGAGGCTGTGAACACTTCCGTGAATGCTAATACTTTTTGAGGCTGGTTTTGTGTGGGCTGACTGCAGCAACACAGCTCTCATTTCATTGCAGTAGTTGGAACTAAGCCCACAGGATCTCTGAGGTCTGCCTGGACATAGCGCTTTCATGGCAACCTTGTTGGGAGGAGCCACTTTCTCCTTTATTTTTTATTTTTATTTACCCTTGTTCTTTCTTTTAATTTTTTTCCACAGTAAAACAGTTATTTTTATCTTTCTCTATTTTCATGTTCATTTACCAATATAACTCCTCTTCTGTGAATTTTATGTTTGACTTGGCCTTTTATCTACTAAATCAAAAGCTTTTAATAACCAATTACATGTTTATATAATATTTTATTAATATATTATAATATACTATTTAGAATATAGAATATCACCATGTAAATATATTGCCTCTTGAAATAATATATGTTATTTGTTCTTAATGTTTTCCAAGTATTATACTTAACAACGTAATTACTTTGATTCTGTGAGGTGCTTCCTTTAAAAAATATTTTATAACACTAAATTTGTTCTTTTTCTTTTCTTTTAGCCTTCTAGCACTTCTAAATTTTGATGACCTTTACAGCTAACAGCTAATAAATATTCTATTTTTCTTATTTATTTATTTATTGTAATTTAATTCTTTGGAAATTATTATAATAAAATGTGTAAAATATACATCTAACTAAATTTGCCCCTAAACTGCCAACCATTTACTTAAAACAAGTTATCTTATATAGTTCATTTTCCCCCTGTTGGAGGAGGGGTATATGTGTATTATTAGGTTTATGCTATGCAGTAGTTATCTTTTACAAAAATTCATATATTTTCTCAGATAAAAGCACCACATTATAGGGTTATAGTTTTAGGATTTCCCCTTGAAAATATTCGTATTGGGGGATGTTGGGATAGCTCAGCAGGTTGAGTGCTTGCCTTGCAATTCAAGGTCAGAGGATTGAATCCTGGCCCTGGCCCATGCAAACCCATATGTTGAACTATAACTGCCAGATGGTGGGAAAGGTTCTTACCTCCCATGCGGGAGGCCCCCAGTTCACTTCCTGCCCTGTGCAGCCCCACATCCACGTGTACAGACTGAAACTATGTCACAACTAATGATATACAACTAAAGAGATTGCTCTGAGCCCTCTCCTCTTCTCTCTCTCCCTAACTCTCTATCTCTCACCTTCTCTCAAACAGTAAAATAAATCTTGAAAAAAAAAGAAAATATTTTTATCTAAGATGTTTACTCATATATCAATAATGAAGCTTTAAGTGAGTTTCAATATATTCTAATGCTTCTGCCACCCCAGAATTAATTTTAACAATTTATACTTAGAGACTATATAAAAATATTTATGACAATTGAGAAATATTTATCTTTTTAAGAAAACTACTCCACTTGATTTTACACATTGTTGCTGTCTAAGTATGAGGGTTAATTTTTAGTTTCTCAGCATGAATCCAGAGCTAAGGGGAAGATTAATAAGGTCACCTAACTTAAACATCAATTTGTGATTACTACATTTATCCAGTCTTATTAGCAATTCAGGCAGAATGTATTATAGTTGTCGTTACTATTTAATGATCATCTATGCCTTTACAGCCTATTCTAATGGTAGTATTTAAATTAAACACCCTTAAAGAAGCTAATCATTTTCTGTTCTGGGGCCAGTAGGAGACTAGGAAGGCCTTGTTCAGGCTCACAATGAAAATTATTTTACACTTCAGCAAACAAAGGAATGGGGGGCTTTGACATAAACAGCACTGCTGTGCTCTGCAGTTGAAGCCCAGAGACAGACTGTGAGACCACAGAAGCAGGAAACCAAAATAAACTTTCAGTGAAGAGAAATATTAACCAGTGGTGCTTGTGGTTAAAACTGATTCCCAGTCTGTAGAAACCTTAGATTATGAAGTTAGTTCTAACACATTAGAATCTTGAATTGACATTACATTTTATTCCTTCCTTAAAGTCATCTTCAGGTTCCCAGAGATTGTATTGTTCTTGCACCGAGGGATATCATAACCTAAGATTGACTGGGACTTGAACCTGCTCTCAGCGCTTTCCATTGGGTACGATCCTGCCCTGATCTGGTCATTATTTGTAGCGGTGGCTACATGTTTCAAACCAACATAGGAGTCACTCAAAGAACACAGGACTCAGTGTGAGAAATACAAATATGGCATCACCTAAAACTTACGTTTACTCTTTAAATGTGCAGTAAATAGTATAGCTTCTCCAGATTATTCCTTTTCAAAAGAATTCATAACAAACAATCATTTCTATTTCCCATTTCCTTATAGCTATAATGTTTTGGACACCTAGACTTTTTGAGTTTCATAAGTACTTCACTTTTGTGTTGTATTCATGGCAAAATTTCTATTTGTTTCATGGATATTATTAACCCAAATAGGCTCAAAGTAATGTAAAAAATAAACATTTCTTATATTTATTCTGGAAAGATACCAATGTAGTTTCATTTTTAATGCATGCAAAATGGACATGTCCCATTACAGATTGTTAAGGCACAATTATTTTAATTACTTAGTAAACTTAAGCAAAGGATCTCAGCCATTATTATAATCACACATCACTCAAAAATAAAGTATAACCAATCAATGTCACCCCATTAAATTTAACAATAAAAAAACAAAACCTGGCACATATTATGTACTCAATAAATATTTATCAAAAGAAAAAAAAATAAAGTATGATTCTGAGCGTGCATTGCCCCACTTAGCTTTCCATCTGAGGCTCCTCTGTGTGGCACATTGTGATTCCTTGTGTACCAGTACATTGTGTACAGACAGCAGCCATGCTCACTGTCTCTGTTTCCCATACTATTTGTTGATGAGAGGTTAGAAGGCAGAATATCTGGAAAGGTCCAATTAAAGACTCAAGATATGTGGGTTCCCTGCAGTAGGGTTCCATTATAGGCTATTTGGATCTAGAAGAAAATGAAATAGATCCCTCTTCTTCCAGCTCCTTCTGGGTCTTTCCCTCCTTAGCTCTGGACAAGGCTGACTCTAGGTTGCTTTCTGCTGCTGTTATTGCCTAGAATTAGACCCACAGTTTGGACCTTTTCAGGACAAGGGATCATGAATCTCTCCTTACACTGATGGTTCTGGTAACCTTTCTTGGGCCAAGCAGAGAATGTGGAGTCAGCCAGAACACTAAACTATCTGGGGTATGCTCTAAACCTCTTGATTAAGAAGGCCAAAATACTCAGGGTTACTCTACCAATTTCCATTATCTCCTGGGACTTGCTCTATTCAGTCAATCTCTTCCTTTCCTGTCCTATGTTCCCCTTTTCCTCTTCATGCCTCCTCTCCTCCTTGTGTTGTCACCCTATTCTCCTTTCCCTAAACACTGTCCCTTTGGGCTTCTTTCTGACTTCGTTTTTAATTCTTTCACCTTTATTAACTCCTTTTCTAACCCATCCAAGCCCTGCTCTTCCCCCCCACCCCCCCACCCCTCCTCGTTCAGCCTACCTTCCTGTTTCCGGTTATTTCCACTGTCTTCTTTGGCCATAGAACAGACAGAGGCATGCTCAGAGCCCTCAGAAACTGGAAGGGGTGGCAACGAGGGCTAAAATAGGGAAACTTCACGGAAGAAGTGGGTCTGTAAG
>PVKE010051504.1:0-10617 GCA_004027555.1 Craseonycteris thonglongyai | reverse complement strand
TGTTTTCTTTTCTATTAATAACTATGAGGGGGGAACCCCCCTAAAAACAGTGTTTATCTATAAAGCATGTGTATTTATTCTTTTTTTTAATATATTTTTATTTATTTATTTATTTTTATTTTTGACAGAGTAAGAGAGAGATACAGAGACAGAGACAGAGAGAGAACTGAACTGGGGGAGCTCCCAGTTCAGCATATGGGTCCGCATGGGCCGGGGCTGGGACTCGATCCCTGATCCCCAGCGCTGCAAAGTGAGCGCTTAACCCACTGAGCCATCCCGGCTTCCCCTGTATTTATTCTTACATGTTTAAACTTCAGTCACCTTCAAAATACTCTCCATTTCATGTAATACACCTATTAATACACGTTTTCCAGTGCTCAAAACAGTTTTTGAATTTGTCAATTTTGATGCCTTTTAGAGCTTCTGTTGGTTTTTGTTTCACCTCTTCCACATTACTAAAAACATTCCCATTGAGGATATTTTTCATCCAGGGAAACAAACAAAAAAAAGTCACTCTGGGCAAAACTGGTTGACTATGAAGGGTAGAGCACTGGGATCAAACAATTTTGGGTCAAAAACTGCTGAACACTCAATGCTGTGTAGGCAGGTTTGTTGTCATGCCCCACATTGTTAGTGTAAATCAGTCATCATAAAATAAGCAACACATTGAAAGAGTCTGAAACAAACAAAAAATCACTGAAGCTGAATGCAGCCTCTCACAACACCAGCTGGTACATTGATGCAGATGGGTTCCTAGGATACTCATCTAGCAGAGGAAGCCTGTACTACAAGGGGCCCACCCTCCAGAAGATAATTCCGGGTGTGTTTTTTTTGTTATTGTTTTTTTTGTTTTGTTTTGGGTTTTTTTTTTGATCCTCCTCCTATGATGTGCTACACAGTACTACACATTTAGGTACGTGATAATAAACATTTTTTTAAATGAACAATTGACTAATAACATTTGGTTATAAGCCACAATGCCTCTCATAATACTTGGTTCAAGAAATAATTTTGATTGAACCACACTGTAACCTTATCAAGGAAAGTATCATGTGTTTTCCACCTTTTCATGGACCTAAGCTTGAGCACATCACACATTTAGCAATCAATAAATGTTGATGGACTTACTTGGATCTCTTATATTGAAATTGCCCTAAAGCAATGCAGTTAATAAGCCAGAGTTCAAACAGTTGTATGTTTTTGTGTTTCGTGAAAATATTGATAACTGTAGCTATTAATACTGTGTAGAACAGCTTGTGCCAAGCTGCCTATGGCCAGAGTCTTTCAAGAATTTAAAACACAAAAATAATCACATAGTTAGTCACATCCCACAATGCATTCTGGATGGTTATTTTAGTTTTGTTAAGAAATATATAGAAAAGTAATTGTAGCCTTGGCCTTCTGGCTCATATTTCTCAGAAATATTCCTAGGATCACAGGAAGAAATCTATATGCTTTTTAGGTAGGTTGACTTCCTACCCACTGGGTTGGCTGAAAGACTATCATATTTTTATTTATTTTATTTTTATCATATTGGGTACTATTATTATTTGCATTTTGCCAGTGAAGAAACTGAGCCACAAAGAAATTAAACACTTGCTTAAGATCATACAAATTGTAAGCCAACTCCAGAACCCATGCTCTTAACCACTGTGCCCAGCTACCTTATTGCTGGTCACTGGTGGGCACTGGTAAACATGCCCAGGATATAAGGCTTGTTTGTCTCCCAGAAACCTACAGCCTAGAGAAGGAAGTGACAAGCAAAAGGCGCTTTCAACACAATGGACTCACTGCGTATTTGGACCTTGTCCTAAAAGTACTACAAAGATGTTTTTTTACTGTTTTGCAGATTTGTATAAATCTCTAGATGCAGAGAAGTGACATATTGGGGGAAGGGATGGGAGAGTAAGCAGGGCAAAGAAACAGGAAGTCTAGTTAGGAAGTTCTAGCAAGTCTAGGCAAGAGATGGCAGTTGCTAGAACTCATATGGTAGAGACATTGGAGATTGAGAGATTTTACTCTATTTGAGAAATAATTAAGAGGTAAATTTGCCAGGGCTTGTTAAATGACTGAAACAAATTCAAAGTCCTGGGCAGAAATTTCCAATTAGCCAAGTCTAAGACACTTGCTTAACCCATGGCTGCTAGGAGTCAGGAGAAGAAACTCCCAGCTCCCTTTGGCTTTTGCAGCAGAACCCAGGGCTCTACTTCCCTCCAAGGGCTCATCCACTCAGAAACACCAATAAGAAAGGAATTCAGATTCTGGGAAGCCAAAAAGAGGCAAATGTCCGCTACAGCTAACCAGAAAAGAACCAAAAAGGATGACTCTGACCTGAGCAAACAGATGGTACCATTTATTGGGATAAAAACAAACAAACAAACAAACAAACAAACAAAAACAGGGGAAGCAGGATTAGGAGACAGAGGAAGGAAATAGTTCAGTGTTAGGTATGATGAATTTGAGACCTGTAGGATATCCTGTTTGCTGCAAGTCCTACAATTCCTCATGGCATTCTCTTTGAATGGCTTTCAATGGTTACAAGGAGAAAAAAAAAAAAAGTCCTCAAGTGATCCACAAGACTCAGGAAAATATAGCCCCTGAATATTGCACCAGATTTGTCATATTATTCTGCCTTGTTTGATGTACTGCAACCACACCATGCTTTCTTTAAGTTTCCCAAATAATGTCATGCCACTTTCCACCATTAGACTCTGGTCCATGCCATTTCCTGTGTCTGGAATGCTTCTTTCTCTTTCTCTTAGCCTACTTCAATATATTCATGCTTCAGATTGCAGGTCAAATGTTATTTCCTCTGGAAAGTCTGTAACCTCCAACCATAATATGCAATTATAGCACCTTATACTTACTTCTACACCAGTTAACGAAGTTTAAAATGATATATTTGTGAATTTTTTAATTTAAATTCATCTCACCTACTTAACAATGACAAAGACAAAATATTTATCATGATGCCCAGTCAGGCAATTAGATATTTAATGAAGAATGAGTGAACTAGTGAATGAACTAATGACTGAAAGAATAAATGTATATACTAGACAAAGTTTGGGGAGGGAAGAGTTATTCCAAAGACTAATTTGGAACCATTAATACATAGATGGCAATTCAACCCAATGGTGCAAATGGAATCAGTCCAGAAATAGCAAAAGAAAAAGAGTAATTAGGATATGTTATTAATTATCAAGCATTTATTAATGTGATCATAGATTACCCTGCATTGGAATCAACTGGAGATTAAATCAAGGAATATATATATATTTTTTTTTTTTAATTTTAATTTTAATTTTCTTTTCTTTTTGACAGAAAGAGAGAGAGAGATACAGAGACAGAGAGAGAACTGAACTGTGGGAACTCCCAGTTCAGCATGTGGGTCCATCTGGGCCAGAACCGGGATTCGATCCTCAGTCGTAGGGGCTTCAAAGCGAGCGCTTAACCCGCTAAGCCATCCTGGCTTTCCTATATTTTTAATAAATAGGCCCAGGTGATTATCATACATTCTAAAATCTGAGAACCACTAACTTTGGAAACCAACAGAGAAATATTCTTGACACAGCCCCTGAAGTTTGTATTACAGACCAGGTGTCCAAACATCTGGAGGAAGGAAATGCAAATATGCACAAGTATGTTGTGCAAGTATGTTGTGCAAAGAGCACCAGAGTAGGACTTAGAAGTCCTTACACTATACCTGGTCCTATCACTTGCTAGTTTTACAAACTACATAACTACTGGTAGTTACCCAGAGGGAACAGAGAAGTAGGGAGATTGGCAATAGTCTAGCTCATTGATGTTTTTATGACGATTAACTACATGTAATAGTTAACTTTTAAAACATATTAAAATGTGTTTAGAAAATGCAAGGGAATGCTGATAAACTTGGGACTTTTCTATTGGTTTTCCTCAGATAGTAAAATACCATTGTTGATCATTAAGTAAGTTCACATTTTCTCTGTGTGTGTGTGTGTGTGTGTGTGTGCGCGCGCGCGCACGCACCAACGAGAGTCTTCAACTATAATCACTAAAAAACAGAAATAGAAAACTAAAACCATGGGCTTCCTATAAGACATCACTAAGCATCAGGAAAAGCATTCAAAAAGTGGGGAGCTTAACCTACATCCTTGGGAAATAAGATCTTATTCAATCTGTCATTTATTGTTGTCACTACTATATACAGTGAACATTTTCTTTTATCACAAGTTACACAAGAAATGACACCTAGATAATAATGTTGCCTGTAAAAATATATGAAATGGGAGAATGGTCTGATAGCTTGAGTGCTGGTTTATGGTTTTGGAGAGCAGCTTGTAATTGTAGCTCTGCTGAAAAATCGTTGTTGTTGGGTAAATCAACATTTTGCTACCTCAGGTCTCTGTCTTATAAAGTTGAACACCAATATTTAATTTCTGAAATCTTAAGCTAGGCTACAGTGGGTAAGCACATAGAATCTGGGAATAAAATGCCTAATTCTAAATCTTGGTTTTGCTATTTCTTGGCTTTCTTTTTCACCCATAAGTAAGTTTTTCATCAATAAAATGTAGATAATAACACCATCTCATAGGGCTGGTTATTGTGAGGATTATATGACACATTGTAAAATATTTAGAATACTTTCCTGGCACATAACATAGGACTCAAAAAAATGTCATACATTATTCAACTATCTTGTTTACAGAGTTCTTAAGAAAATGTGTGTGTGTGTGTGTGTGTGCATGCATGTATGTGTCAAAGCTATTTGCTCACACAAACATTAAATTTCAAACTTCAAAATGAGGACTATCCTTATTAAATCATGGTTGAATTGGGAAAGAAGTGAGGGATAAGTTGAGGGCAGTTAAGATGGTTGGAAGGAATGGGGAAAGATACATTTATTTTAAATAAAGTAGCATTGCTCAAATCTTTGGGACCCTTTAGGATTGCCTACAGAGTCATATCACAGTTGTTTATATCTGCTGAATATTACTCATTTTTATTCTCTGAGGGTTTTCTTTTATTTTTGGAAGTAGCTGAGAGCCAACATGAAGCAAGTTGGATGAATGATGTAGATGACAAGATTCCATAACATAATTTTTTTAAGAAAAAGAAGAACAGGAACAAAGAGAAAAAGGAGAAGAGGAGGAGAAGAAGAAAGAGAAATATAGCATATACCATAGGTTGAAATAATCCATGGAGAAGAAGTCCATTAATGCATTTAGCCTTCTGGTCTTGCAGGCTAGGGAGACAACCTAAGCTAATTCCTTTAGCATGGGGAAACATTCTATTGTGGCCAGGTTATCCCAGCAAATTGGGACTCAGCATCAAGTCATTCTGCCTACACAACAGGCTTAGTCCTTGATGCCAGTGGAACAATTAGGCTTTGTTACCTGTCTTAGAGACTCATTCTTGACCTTGGAACTCAGGTCAGGTAACAAGGTCACCATCTTGATGACTTGTCTAGTCTATCAATCCCTCTGATATTTGCTTTCCTCCTAACAGTTCTCCTGTTTACAGCCTTCTCTAAGCTCTAGCTAAGTAACCAAGGCCCTATCAGCAAGAAGCCTTCCTACCAGCATTTTTCTGGTCCTCTCAGGCCCCCAATTATCTTTGTTGTTGACTGTTCTCCACTTGTCCAATTAATACCCAATTAGACTCTCAAGATACCTTAGTGTCACCTGTAGTCATCTGAAGTATACTCTCCAAGTGGAAGGGTTCTCCGTGACTTTTTCTCCATACTCACTTCTGAGCTTTATCCCAAATCCTGAATCACCCCAAGAGTATATCTTTTCCAAGTCCTAGCACTTTCCATTCTGACTTAATTAATAAAAGTTGATTAGGTTATACTTTGATGTATCTTGTACCAAAATTCAGAGTTTCTTTATTTTATTTCACATAGAAATGTCTCAAATGATTCAGAATTTTCTATAAAATATATATTTCTATTGGAACTTGTGGAAGAACATGAACAATGATATTAGCAGAAATAAACAAATAAAAGTCTATTTATCTGAGATTTTTACATAACATCCTTATTAAATATCTAAAATTTAGAAACTTGCACTGTATCCTTTGAAATAATACTCCTAGTACTATGAGGAAATCATCATCTTTTATTGTCAGTTAATATTTTTCTTGAAACATGTGTTACATTTTTAGTGTCCCTACAAAGACATACTCCGGGTATATAGTTTGGGAGTCAATAATAATTAAAAATAAAATATTTGAACCTTACTACATTTTCACGTTTTCTGTTAATGGCTGGCCTTTGTATATCTTGTGAATTACTTCTTTACTTTATGTAAAATATTTTCATTCCCTGGAAAACTACTGTTATTGGCAATTCTTCACTCTTAATAAAGTCTTTTAATGTGACAAGTGTCACCCTTCCTAAACTTTCTAAAAATAAGATACTATCTCTTAACCCAAACTATTATCACTCACTCTGTATTAATAGAGATCAGTACTTACTACAGCTGCTAACACAAAACTGGCCAACCTTGAAAGCACAACTTACGTGTACATGCTTAAATGTGTGAATCATGCCTTGTCATGACAACACTTGCCCACACTTCAATGGGATGTCATTGAGAGAGCATCAGACTTTGGATTCTGTGAGATGTACATTAGATTTTACTACTCTTAATAGCAGTGTGGACTTAGACACACTTTTACCTCTTTGAGACCCAGTCATCTCATTTGTAAAGTGGAACTAAAACTACCTTCTTCCCAAGATTACAGTGAGGTTTAAATACGTACTTGAATTTCCTAGACCTTAAATATTCTAGACATGAATATGATAGGAAAGCATTAAATATGTTTTAATTGCCTTCCTTTTCTCTTAGTTCCATTCCATATCAGAGTATACTGTAAGATCTTTGGCTATATGTGGAACTAATCTCCTATACACACTACCATTACCAATGTGTATCTCCCCACTCCTAGGAAAATTAGTTTTTTGGGTTTCATATCTAGTAAGATATATCTTACTAGTAGATACCGGTATATCTTACTAGTATATCTTACTAGATATAAAGCCCAAAAGACTAAGTAAAGATACCAGCTGTTTCCACTTCCTCTAGGGGTCCTTGGCTACTTCAACCTTTACAGGTCTTCCTTTTAAATCATGGCCTCTTTCAAAAACAAGTTATAGGTATTTCTGGAGTATATAGAAGCAAACAATACTAAGTCAAAAGTTTATTGCTTTGCACTGCACTTTAATGAAACATTTTACACATAGATTGCCTTCCACTATTACTAGGGCTGCTATGTTTGAACAAAAATATAATAATAATAATACAAACACACCTCAAACTTAAAAAAAAATAATAGAATGTAGAACATATGGGATAATAGCGATTTGTTTGGAGGCAAAATTATGAATTGAGAAGACCCTATAGTAGAATCTCCTGGGACTTTTGAAATTGGTGATTTCTATAATTTTAAATTTATACATATCTTATGAGAAATACATCTATGCAGACCCCATCACTCCTGAACTGGACCCTCTGCAGGTGAGACCCACATATAAGATAAAATTTGAGAAGTGCTGCTTCATAGATGTTTGCCAACTAGGCCCAAACACTTACTTGAAATATTTATTCTTCTTAAACATTAAGCCTGGAATCTAAATAATTTCAAGTAGGTTTTTGGAGATATACAGATTACATCATCATAAAAGGATAGCTGGCATTCTCATAGAGTGAGATGTGTTACTGGACCCAAAGTGGCTAAAAATTGTTTTCATTCTCAATTATATTTTCCCTATTGTACCATGTTAATATATATATAATTAAAATGTTCTTTTAATTTAAAGATATAAAACTAAAGTTTATTTGAATTCTAAGTGTTCTCTACCTTATGTGGAACTAGATAGCCCAGCAACTTATAGAAAAGGCCAGCATTTATTTATGTATTCAAAAACTCTTTAATAAAGATTTATTCTATGCCAGATACCAGGATAGGCTCTCATATTACAATAGCAATAGAATAAAAAGTTTACTAAATGACCTTGAAATGAAAGATCTATAATAATCACACAATTATATACCTAAACGTAAATTTACAACTCTGATAGGTGCTATGAGAATAAAATACTTGAATTGACTTAGAATTCATGAATTTCTAACTTTTATAAACTGGAATAAATCCATTAAATTATTAATTCTACCACATGTAGGAATTTATCCTACATACATGGTATCTCAGTAGCTCAAAGATAAATGATGGGGCTGCATTTTTTGTGTGTTTGTAAGACAGTTAACTGTTCAGTGATAGGGGACTAAGCCAGTAATTTATGCTATAACTATATAATGAAAATCTTTCTGTCATTAACAAAAATGCAATAGGTAATAAAATGAGAAGATCCTTCCAGCATATTTTATAGGAGAAAACAAAACCAAGGTGCTTAACAACATGAATGACAGGCTAATGTCACTTATGTTAAAAGAAAAAAAAAAGGAATATATATATATATATATATGTGTGTGTGTGTGTGTGTGTGTGTGTGTGTGTAATATTTATGCAGCTAGAGTCTGGAACAAATTGTCTTCCCCTGAAGAATGGGAAGAGCTGTCTACTTTAGTTTTCACTTTGAAATTTTTAGGATTTTGTTTATGGTTTTTATTTGGTGTGTGTGTGTGTGTGTTTGTTTTGTTTACAAAGTTTATCAATAACACATACAATTTTGGATACATATCCCTGGGCTCCATTATATTACCAATACAAAATCAAAATGTTTGGTGATGAGATCCTAATAATTTGTGATTTTACACCAGCACTAGAGAAAGAGCAATGCTGCACTACCTAGATAGAGCTCCCTAGATGATTCTAACAACCACCCAGGTTGGGAACCAGTAAACTAATATAATAAAGTATCAAACTCAGGAAAATTTTTTACATTCAAGTTCACATACATATAAAAATATAATAATTCCACACAGTTCTACAACTATTCAGAAAACAAAATGCACACCACAATAAAAATATTAGTAGCTATACTAATTGTAGATCACAGTCTCTTTCAGAATCTATAGAAACCTGAAAATAACATTTGAAGACAAAACAAGATTTTTGTTTTTCTGCTAAAAAAATTTACTTCGAACTAACTTTATACTGTAATTCAGTTAAAGTATCATCAGACTTCAAATATATCATCCTTCAAGCAGCTATTGTACGGTATTTATTGGACTCTACAAATCTTAATTTATAAGATGAACTGTGAATTTGAAGTAAAATAAAAAGAAGGGGGAGAATTACTATTTCATATCTAAACCTTAGTATCTTTCATATTATTACTAATTTCTCATGAAAATCTTTTAGTTGGAGTAGTGTGACTAACACTATCCTCCATCTTTAATCATGTCTGCCTACATTAGAACACAAATAAAATGACCTTTGAAATGTATAAACATATGGCTGCTCTAAATAACGAATCATACATTTAATTCTAGATCTACCCCTTACTAGTTATATGACATTGAGTAAGTTATCTAAGTTTTTAGGACTCAGTTTCCATACAAGTAAATAGGATAATAATGGAATAAAATTCATAGTAGTATTGTAAAACGTTAAAGAAGTCAAACAGATAAACTGCTTAGAGAGTGCCTGGTATAGAGCAGTGCTCAATAACAAACTTTTATCTCTAAACATACTTATGAACTTTTAGGATATAAAGCCATAGTCTTAGCAATTAAGGTCAGTCTAGATTTACCCTTGACTTCAAAGCTTGTGCCTTTTATTTAGCACCCTGCTTCCCTTGACTCAGAAATCCATCCAACACATATTAACTCAGTGCCTTCTCTGGATAAAGCATTGGTCTAGGCACAGTGTACATGAAACATGTAATGTAGCATATAGTCCATGTATTCTAAAATTGTACTCCTGGAACTTATGTAATTTTTACTAATCAATATTACCCCAATAAATTTAACAATAAAAGAAAAAGACAAGCTCTCTCACCTCTAGATTAGAAATGAGTAGAGAACATGAGAAATATGCATAAGTTGTCATTACATAAGGTAGAGGCTGTGTCATAAGAGGTAGGTTAGTATATAGGAATTCAGAGGACACATGAGTTAATTCCAATTAAGTCTTGCACGGTGGTGCAAGACTGGAGGTGGAGCTCAAATAGCACCACCGTGATGTGGGGCTCAGGACAGCTATGCAAAAAGTGCCACTCAGTAGTGTTCAGCAACAAGGAAAGAATTGGACCTCATGGAGCTTCCGGCTTCTCTAAGGTTTCTTTCTCCATAGGCATACTGTTCAAAGTGAAGATTCTCAGAAATACCAGCACCAAATATCCATGTGTGTAAACACAGGGGTCTTTAAAATTCCTTTTTACCAGGAGCATGAAGACAAAAGTTGAAATAAATTATTCAAATTTTATGAGCTTATTAAGTCCATAAAGCTACATCAGAGAAACAGCATCTCACATTGTTTAAAGCAAGTGCTGTATGGTCCCATCTTGCCAGGCTAGTAATGGCGAAAAGAGAGCACTGCTACCTAACAGTGACTGAATAGTCATGGAGAGAAAACTACATTGGCATTTTCCCAAAGCCTGGTAGGCAGATGGCGATGGGCACAAAATCTATCCTGACAATTTGCACCTCATTGGGCTGCTATGAGTGAGGT
>PVKE010051503.1:0-10624 GCA_004027555.1 Craseonycteris thonglongyai | reverse complement strand
TCTCTTCTGCAGAATTTATCTTTTGATTATACAAGGTAAGGAAATGGGACAATTTAAAGATGGATTGTGTGGAGAAACATGAGAGAGAGAGAGAGAGAGAGAGAGAGAGAGAGAGAGAGAGAGAGAGAGAGAGAGAGAAGAGTCTCTGGTGTTTCTTTCTCTTCTTAATGAATTAGGTGCCCACTCTTATGACATCATATAACCTTAATTACCTCCCTAAATTCCCTGTCTCCAAATAAAGTCACATGGGGAGTTAAGGCTTTAATATATGAACTTAGGGGGACATAATTCAGCCCATAACAGCACACAGAATTTAGACAAGAAGACAGGTTGGACCACTAATAAAGCATAGAAGCTGAAAAGACAGGGTCTGACTCAGAGTAGTAAGCTACAGGAATAGAAAGAAAGATGTTTGTTGTGTTTTTTTTTTTTACAACCTAGCAAGAGACAGGTTGTAAAGAAAACACAAGTAGATTTTGGCTAACTGAAGGAATTTAAGCAAAGACCGTTTCTGACCACTGCATTTAAAGCCTGATAATTAGGGAATACAGTTACAGTTAACAGAGAAATGAAGATGTGGGAGCAAGGGCTTTTTGGGGCCCATATGATGGTTTTGAATCTCATCAGTCTGAGGTAGTGTGAGGTTATCTAGATGTACTTGGGGGACAATTAATTCACTTGCCCTTGACTGAATGCTACCTAAAACACCTTTAATTACAAAGTTGTTGTATTGAATTTTTAAAAAGAAGTCATCACACCCTCTTCTTGAACCCATTTAATTACTTGTAGGAATGGCAATCAGGTGCTTCATTATTTAACCCAACCACACGTTCGTTCAAATTTAAGCCAAGTTCTCTTATTCTGATTGGTGGGGATGATTCTATCACTACAATATGGCTACAAATATTCCTCTAAAGAAATATTTAGTGAATATTCATTTATGCAATAAATATATAGCAAATATAAACTGAGTACAAGACATATTTCCAGGCATTAGGGATTTAAAGGTATCTAAAAAGGAAAGAACTCTAGTGTGAATTGGAAGTGAGCTTAATAGATCTAGAAATGCTTATTCTTTTTCTCATCTAAGCCTTCACTTCAGGTTTTTTGTTTGTTTGTTTTAACTTTCAGAAAAGAAGACATGGTAGCATTTTGAGAAGGATCTAGGTATGTCACACGAAAGTTCTAGAAGAAGCCGTGAAGACAGGCCAAGTGACCATATCTCTGGGAATTGATTTGATAGCCCTGCCAGGTAGGAGTTGGTTCTCTAAGAAGCAAGACAGAGCTATGGCCTGAAAATTGGGGTGCATACACTACACAACCCTATGGTAATTGTGTCATGTTTGCTTTATTTGTGAAGGCCATAGACTCATGCACCACTGTCAAGTTTCACCCCAGCTTGCCTTATTTAGTCATTGGAGAAAAAAAGAACAAGTCAGAGCAAAAGAACTTCAGGACCCTTCTAGCTTTTTCCTGGGGGTGATCATGTCTTATAATGTAGCCACTTAAAAATGCTCTTTGAACTTGATGCTATAGATTCCAACTGCCTTTAAGGATACAGTGAGTCTTTTGTAGACCACAAGACCACCTGTGCTACTCAGCCTTCCCTTGGTCATTTTGGCAATTTCTTTTCATCCATGCTCTGTTTTCAAGTAAAATAACTCCAACCCAGTGCCATTGACTATCACTGCCTTCCAATCAACAAATATTTGCTCTCTCCACTAGGCAGGCATGATCTTGGGTCAAAAGTGCTTAAGAGTTAAAAGTAAATGAAACTTGGACCTTGCCCTTAAAAAAGGAGAAAGGACACAATTACACAGCTGGTAATTAGTAAGACCTGGGGTGGGATTCAGCTTCTCTACCTTTTCGCTTTGGCAAATTATTTAAATTCTTCTAAGTTTCTGTTTTTTCCTTCACAAATGGGCATGATAATAATAATACCTGCCTCATAAGCCTGTTGTGAAGAGTAATTAAGCAATAAATATAAAGTGTAGTGCCTGACACACAGAAGTGCTTAATACAATTTAGTCTTACTGTTTTTATTATGATCGTTCTCTCCATAGGGAAGTAGATGTTTGGACTTTTCCTTCTAAACTCCCCACTCCCCTGTTTGTTTGTTTTTTCATTCTACCTCATAACCTCACCAGGTTCTACAGTAGCAGCGGGAAGAATGCTCTGCACGGGCTGTGAGATTCGAGCAGAGCACATGACTGCAGGTGTACGGGGACCAAGGGCAACGATGACGCTGTGTCTCAATTTAATCTGCTTCAGATCTCTTTTCATCTTCTCATTCCTGACCTTGAGAATCAGTCGTTGCAGGAAAAGAAAAAGAGCTCCATTACACAGCCAATGATCAGTCTTGAGACATTTACTCAGGAGGTATTTATCCTGCAATTTCTGTGCACCAGGCTCTGTCAGATTCAGTACTGGGAACAGATAAGTGCACATGGCAGCTACAGGGTTGGCCCTCCTGGAACACACAGCCCAGCAGACAGCAAACAAACACTGAAGGGCAAGCAGAGCTCTGAAGGTGACCTGAGTGAGGCTCTGCCCAGCCTGTTAGGCATTACCTGACCACAGGGGGAATCTCACATGCAGGTTGGCAACTGTCAGTTGCCTGAGCTAGAAACCCAGGGTGAAATGAACAACTGAAAGCTTGAGATCTAAGCAAGGGATTAAGGATATTGAAGTCCAATTATATCGTTTTAAGTTTTAAATTGTGACAAAAGAATTGCAAAAGAATGTGGGTGAAGAGACACTTTTAACATCTCCAAACTAGAGTCTGGCCAGAAGTTTTAGTTCACAAAAAGTAATGTGATGATGATGGGGTGATTGCTGATATTTCCTGTGCCCTCTCTCAATTCTCAGGAAACCGTCAATGGTGACTAAACTATGAACTGGACTCAAAATAATGCTACACAGTTGGAGAGCACCAACTTCATCACCTGGAGGAATGCTTGGAAGTGCTCTGAATTTGCTAAGTTAGCAAGGCTGAGAGCTGGTCTCCAGGAACATGGTAGTTCTGATGGTCACAAGCTCCGCGCAGTGGTTTTATATAGAAATAGCATCCAACTGCCTAGCTATCCGGCTGGGATCTGATTGCCATCCTTTAGGAGTCAGGAAGTCGTGATTGTTAAATCACAGCTGAACAAGGCTGGGGTGGGGGTGGAGGCTGAGCCCTGCTGTTAGAACCACCCTCCCGTTGGGATGAGTCAGGTGCTGCATCAGGGCCCAGCTGACCTCAGGTTCAGCCCCTCACACACGACTCACTCTGTGATGGCAGAAGGCTGCCCAGATCCACAATTTGAAGATGTTGCAAATGGTAGGTGAAGCAAACCTCCAGGCATTCCAGGATGGGCAAGGCTCTGAGTACTGGCAGCAGGCAAAAGAACTAACATTTGTTGAACACTTGCTCCGTGTCTTGCAGAGTTGTAAATTCCACTTGAACAATCTGGCAACCACTGTGCCAAGTGGTTAACATGAGGAAAGTCCTTGTAGGGCAGGAGTGGGGAGAGGTGTGAGATAAATAACTGTCCTTGGAAGATTTCGATAAGAGTTCAGAAACAGAGACTGAGGCAAAGGTCCAGCTATGGGAGCAGGTGCCCTTGAAGAGAGGTTAGCAAGCTTAGCAGCCCCCAAAATTAAGGGTAATATCAAGAGAGTCAAGGCAAAAGAGAGCTGAGGAAGGGCCAAGAGGGACTTGAAAAATGATGTGGGAGGTTAGAGATAGGTTTGGGATCTGGCTTCCAGGTCTGTATCAGAGAGAGGGAGAGAGAGGGGGAAAGGTGGAGGAGGGGGAGAGGAGGAGGGAGAGGGGAAGGGGGAGGGAGAGGGAGACACTGTCTCCTCCTGCACCGGTGAACACCTGCCGGCTAGGAAGAGGGCTCAGGTTGCTTAAGTGCTTCCTGCTTCATGACTCTTGGGTTAGCAGCTGTGGCTGGTGAGGGCAGGAAGGAGATGAGTGGGTGGGCCGGTGGCAAAGTACAAGTCTAGGTTCTGTCATTTACTGGAAAGGGAACGCTGGTTCCCATGCAAGACTGAGAAACTTCTGAGGAAAAAGTAGGATTACCTCAGACTTTTGGGGAAAATGTACTTTCATTTTTACCAGTTAACATCCTCCCTCCCTCACTCCAAATCCAAAGAGGTTCCTTCCTTTCTCATCCAGGACAGTCAACTGACAGCACTGCAAATCTGTGTGGCTCTTTGTCCTTAGTGGGAAGGGAAGTGACCCCTGGGTCAGTTATGAAGTACAGCTGTACGTTTAGACAGTATGGCCTGCTGGTTACTCGTCGGACAGCTCAAGAGTGAAAATGCACCACAAGGAAATAACAGGGACTCTTTGGAGCCCCACCCCTCCTCACTTCTCATGGCCAAGGACTTTGGGGGGGGGGGGCTGAATTAGGGATGTTGTAGTCTAAACAGCATGGGTTGGGGGTCTAATACTAGCTCTGCTAGCTCCTGATTTCTGAGGTTTGGGGCAGTAGACCGGATTTCTCTCAACCTTGGCCAGCCACTGCCTGCATCCCTAAAAGGAGGGGTTTATTTCACGATTCTGAGGAATGTTAGGATCAGATAAGATGATGAGAAATTCTCTCCTCCTCCGTATTCCCAGACACCTCAGCCAGAAACCCAGGAGTCATGGGAGACACTTTGCTCCCTTGTGTCTTACCTCCTACTATTTCCACCTCCTAAATTCCTGGACTCCATCTCTTCCTCCCTCTCCCAATTGCCCCTGCCTTATATCAGGTTCTCATCCTTTCTCATTGGTTTTCAGTGTTCAGTTTTACCCTGTTGATGTATTAGCCCCATCCACTCCCACCCACCATTAGATAGCTTCTAGAGAGGAGTTATTCTGTCTTTTTTCTCTGCATCCTCAGTGTTAAGCACGATAATATAGAATAGGTTCCTCCAAGAATGTTTGATGATGAATAACTAGGTAGAGGAGTGAATTAATTGAACAGCATGTGCAAATATATATATATATATATGAACATAAGATAGATAAGCAAACTATTCTTTTTCAGTTCAATAAGCTTATGTACTGTGGATCTGGCACTGCACTAAGTATTGAAAACACAAAGATGAATTAGATCTAATTCCTGATAGTCAAGCACGCTGGAGACCTAGGGAAGAACTGAAGTTGTAGTGCTAGTAAGAAGGTAGTCAGTAGGTGGAATTCCCTTGCCTCAAGAGACCTCCGTTTTTTCTCTTATGGCTTTTACCTGATTGGATGAGGCCCACTCACATTACGAAGAGTAATCTGCTTAACTCTACGTCAACTGATTTAAATATTAATTATACCTAAAATATATTTTTACAGTGACATTAAGCTGATGATTGACTTAACATCTTAGTCAACTTAACAACCTAGTCAAGTTGACACAAAACCATGCCTCAGATATGCAGGTTGTCAATGACAGCACAATGTATACTATTGTATGCCTACAAAGTAAGCTAGATTTTCTTTCATGAGAAAATTTTCAATGCTTTTTAACAGTTTAACTAACATTTGTTAATTGCTCCCTCTGTATATGCTACACACTCTTTTGGGTGCTTCCATATGTATGCCATTCAATCCTTACAACAACTTGTGATGTAGGTATTGTTATCATCTTTTATAGACAAAAAAGATCTAAATTACTTACATGAGATTCCACAGCTAATATGTAATGAAGCTGAGTTTTGAGTATAGGCCTTTCCATTTCAAGTTCAGTGATCCTTTTATTACATCCTGATATCTTTAATAAATATCTAGCTTGAAGCTTTTGTTTTTCCTCAGAGAAGCACTTATTCTGCAGAACTTCTGTAGTACCTTTAGATTTTACACCAGGAACCCTCTTCCCACAAGGATGTGAATCAGTGCTTCTGGCTCATTTCAAATTTGCTCTGCATCTGGGAGAGGGCCATGATTGGTCACAACAATATTGGATCACACTGAGTCAGTAAGATGAAGGGGAGACTTCTCAGATATCATGGTTATAACTGATTTACACACGTACACATGCACACACACGCACATAAGCACACACATGTTTTCTTAACTCCAGGTCAGGCACAGAGCACATAGCCACAAGTTTTTCTCAATGGAGAAGATAGAATTGTTGGTACCAGGTTAATTAATTGTCTTCTCAACATATAAAGAATATTCTGTGTTAAACTTACCAAAATTAAGTAGAAATAGAATCTAAATGAAAAGTGCATTGTCTTTGGAGCTCCAAATTCTGATTGGAAAGAAAAACACATGATATAATCATGTGAATTAAGTAAACATTTATTGATGACCTGCTAAGGACCAAACAATGTTGACCTTTTAAAGATTTATTTTATTGTTTTTTTTTGACACAGAGAGAGAAAGACAGAGAGAGACAGAGAGAAGAAGGAGGGCCCAGAGCAGTCTCCATAGTTGACAGCATTAGTTTTCCATATAGTTTCACTTCATAGGTGGGCTCAGGGCTGCTCAGGGCAGGAACTGGGCCAGGAGCCTTCTGCATAGACAAGAACTGAATTGGGGGCACACCCCAGTTCAGCATATGGGTCCGCCTGGGCCGGAGCCGGAGCCAGGATTTGATCCTCAGTCCCCAGGGCTGCAAAGCGAGCACTTAACCCGTTGAGCCATCACAGCTTCCCCAATGTTGACCTTTTAAAGGATACAAAATAAGGAGGATGTAGTCTTCCATCTTAAGGACACAAGGAATGGGGAAGAAGGGGAGAAGTAATATTTCTTGAGAGGTTATTATATGGCAGTCATTTTATCTCACTGTATCTTCATATCAATCCCATGAGGCATGAGGTAGATAGTGTACCCCCCTTTTTTTTTAGTGTCACTTCATTTTTTCCTTTTTCCTTTTATTTTTAAGAGAAGAAGAGATTTGGTCCTAGAAAAATGGAGTGATTTGTCAAAGATCATACAACTGGTAAATATCAAAGCTGGGACTTAACCCAGATCTCTCTTTAAATAAAAATCTCATGTATCTTACAGTGAGTCACATTGCAGAGAACACACACACACACACACACACACACACACACACACACACACACACACACATATACATATATGTATATATTTGTATATAAGAAACCTGTCTGGAAAAACAATCAGCCATAAATACCTCTATTTCTCATATGACATGGCTGGATACTTTTCTGGATAGCCCTTCTATATATAAACATTACAGCTAGCATAGAAATACAAAGCTAGAGAAATCTGGAGGTGTTATTTGAGATTGATTTAAAATTTAAAAAAAGGGATATTTTTCAGGTAGATATGAGAAAGAGCATGGGCAAGACTTGGAAGAAAACTAGAAGGTACGGTATTTAGACTTAATTGTTGCAGAAGCTCTCATGGAGCTTTAAAATCAGGAAGATCATTCTAGAAAGGCTACCTAATATGAGTAAGAGCAGAGCAGATTGGAGGATAAGGAGACTAGGTAGGAGATCCTTGCAAGTGTTCTCAAGAGAGCCAGCAAGAATGGCAAGGGAAGTTGGATTTGAGAGAGAATCCCAGAGGGGATTGGAGGTGGTACAGAATTGAAATCATTGGCCAATGTATTTAGCCTACTGCAGAAGCAATGAAATGAAATTCTGGTGATGGAGCAAGTGACCTGTTCATAAGCTAGGGTGTCCACAAAGATAAAAGAATTCAGGGGGAGAAAGAAAGAGAGGAAGGGAGGGAGGGAGGAGAAGAAGGGGATTTCCGGATTTGCCATCCTGGAAGTGCAGCAAATCCGAGTGGTGACCAACTATAGATGTGGCCTTGGTGGGGAGTGGCTGAGACAGAATGAAAATAGAGTTCATCTGAGTTAAGAGACCAGAGGATTATGAATCTGGAAGTCCCCCTAGAAACTGTCAGTGAAGCATATGGAAAGGATGTCAGTACTCTGGAGGCTGATACTGTTGAGAAAGTGAGGAAAAGTATTCAGGATCAGAGGTAACTGGGATCTAGAAGCAGAGCAAAAGGCAAAAATATGGGAAGTTTACCATGAGTCAGGAAAAATAATCTAAAAAGTGGATAGTGCACTTTTCTGCAATCACAGGAGGAATTTCCATCAGGGGGAAAAAATATTCAAAGACATCTCACTGCTAACTTCAAATTTAGAAAACAGAGAAATATTAAAATTTATGTAAAGAATTACATTTTCTATATTTGCTGGCAACGAATGTCAAGAAAGGTAACTAATGCTGTCAGATCAAATTGAATAGCTTCTTTCACCTCCCCTTACCTGTCCTATGACCCACTCCATCTACTTAAACTCAGTAAGAAAGAGAAAGAAGATGAGTAAATTCTCTTCATTTTTTGTTGAGTCACCATTTGCTATCAGTGCAACAGGCTTGCATGTTCAAGGACAACCCTGACCATTGGTATCAATTGTGAGGTCAATTTGAATGAGCAGAGTATTTGTCCTTGTCATGCACGAGTAGTCTGGGTGAATAACTGCTAATCAGCATGAGGTGTAAAAGGAAAGTCCATCCAACATGGCACCATGAGCACATTCCAGCCTCATGACATGACATCAGGTTCCACGACTTTGATCAGCAATTGTCCCCCAGTTGTTGTTTCTAATAACTACAGGGTTTTGCAAGCTTGGAACTTCCACCCACCCATAGAAGATTGTTGAAGCTTATCTGGCATTTGTTAGTGAAGAGCTCATTGCACTGTCATGCATTCTCTAGTTTAGACTTGATTCAATCGTCATATAATCCAGGGTGCAAATGAAGAGAGAGCTCTGTGCACTAATCTTCATGTAATTTCAACTTGTCTTTTGTTAGTGCTCTGCCTGCCAGGTAATTCCAGAAAGTGTTGCTTAATGATTATGTGGTAGGTCATGGCAAAGACATAAATGGTATAGCTGTCAGTCCTAAGGGAAGACTGAGGGAAACAGCCCGGGCTGCTGGCAACTGACCAGCTGCATTTGCTTGGTGCTGACAATAGGATCTCATTCAGAAGTCCCCTGGGAGGTCAGTGAGTCTAAATTGCTCATTCAAAGCAGCATTGTTGGAATATGGTCTTTCTGCCTCCGGGAGCTGGCTACCTCTTGGGACATGTCTATACTACCAGAGCTGATATCTGTATTAGGAGGTATTACTGACTGAATGCCTACAAGGTAGGTCTTCTCATTCTCATTTTCCAGATTCAAAACAGACTCAAGTTCCACAGACCTGGATTTTGAACACACATATGTGGTTTGGAGGACGACAGAACAGTGTTCATGTTCTATGCTGGTTCCCAGGCCTTGTGTAACTCAAAAGTTCTGTCAGCTCCTCTCTGGGGTGATATAAGTCTATACCTTCTTTCACAATATTATCAGTAATAATAGGTTTTAAACTAATTTACAAATATATCACTTTCTTTTCATACAAGTCTTACAAAGTGGAAAGAACAGGGAATTTACAGTTCTGTTTATAGAGAAAGAACCAAGACTCAGAGAACTAAATTCCCTGTGTCACAGCTAGTGAGGTGTGGAATCCAGACTTCAAACCCAGGTCTTCTAAGGTGGAGGCCAATGGTTCCCAGCGTGTGTGGCACCCGGATCAGCAGCATCAGTAGCATCTGGGAATTTGTTTTATGTGAAAATCCTCAGAGTGCAGCCCACACCTAATAAATCAGGAACTCTGGGGGACAGATCCAGCCATCTGTGATTGAACAAGTCCTCCTGTGACTGCAATGCACACTCAAGTTGGTCTAGGCCAGTGCTTCTGCCATTGCCCAGCATGCGACCTCTGCAATGAATAGAAAGAGAAGAAGGTGACTGGTCTTTGGAATCTTTTGTACCTGAAGTGAATTTACTCAGTAATTCTGTAAGGTTATGATTGGGATTCTTGGTGTTGGAAAAAACAGGTCTCAGCCCTAACAGAGGAGGTAACCCAAGCCCATTAAACTTAATTTTCTCTCAGTGACCTTGAGGGTAACAATTTCACAAAATGGAGAGGATGTTTTTTTCTACTAACTAAACTTTTATTTTTATGATATTTCACTTGTGAAATATAACACCATCCTAATCAAATAGACCTTAGGGGATTTTTGTTTCGGACAAGGTTTTGCTTATGATCATTAAGTAAAATGTTTTCCAACAGACTGTTTATTACAAATGAACAATATTTAATCTAATATTAAATCCAAGAGGGTCATCTTAGATTTAAGTGGAGACAATGGGGTCATAAAAATGGTTAGAAACGTGGATAATTAGAAAAGAAGGTGAAAACTGACAACTCTGACCCAGCAAATAGCCATCAAGAGCAGTAGAAAGAGCACTTATTCAAAATCAATATGCACTGAGGAGAAAACATTGCATAAAGCACAAGAGTAGGGTCTGAAGTCAAGTAGACCTGGATCCAGCTGTAACTCTGTAGCTTCCTATGGATAGCACATTACCTATCCACCTTCATCTTCACTTTGTACATCTGAAAAATGGGGATCATATTGAACACATTCAAAATGATGTCCTGAGAATCAAATGAGCTCATATATGAAAAGCATTTAAAACATAGTAACTAACACAGAGTAAAGTCTCAAAAGCTGTTAGCAATTATTTTGACTTGTATGTATAAATGTATGTTTGTGCTAGGCACCAATAGTTCAATAACAATGACTATCTCATAAACCTTACCTTCTGATCCTTCAAGT
>PVKE010051502.1:0-10621 GCA_004027555.1 Craseonycteris thonglongyai | reverse complement strand
GGCAACACCAATATAATGTGCACTGGCATCTTTGCATGTGCAGAGAAACGGTCTGGCTTGTTTGGACTGAGGCTGTCGTACAATTCAGGTAAACTTTGAACTCTTTTTATTTGAATACTTTGCAGTGAGCATTAGGTAACTATTAATGCTATGGGTTTGGTACTAGTAATAGAAGAATAGAGATCTTGTTTTACCCAAAGTTGTATGATAATCAGAGCTCAAACTTATTTAGAGTATAGGCATTACATTGAACAGCCTTGTTTCCCCAAACTCTACCCTCCTCCTTTATCATCATATGGATTTCTGAGCCCCTGATGAGAAAAGTTTGGAAATGCTGTCCCTTCTCACTTTCTTTCCTGGCCCACAGGAGCACATAAAATATGGCAACCGTCACATCAAACACTCAGCCAATCCCAAGCTAGTGAAGAAGGCTCCTACATGGGGAACTGTGGGGCAGAGTGTGCATATGGAGACTGATCGAGCCCTCCACGTGGCCATCAACATCATGTAGTTTAGCACTATCCACCAGCATAGGGGTGCTGCTTGGGGTGAGCTATTAGCTGCTGAGTCCTGAGTGTGCTTTTGGTTGCAGAACCAAGCCAACCAAGCCATGGAGGAGAATGTGCAGCTACAACATTGCATACAGGAGCTGAAACATCTAATCAACCAGCTCTCAGAAGATTGAGGCATCACACATACGTTGGAATACAAGGGCAGTTGTGCAGTGTGGTGGATGGAGTGTTTCCAGAGCTGAAACCTATTTGTTTTCCCTCTCTTCTCACAGGACAATACAGGGAATATCTCCTGAGAGCGGGGCTGTGGGAGCAGTCCTGGGAGCAGCAGTCTATTAGCTGGCGGGTTCAAGATATAGCAGAAATGAGGGTAGGGGCGCTGGCCACCACCTCAGTTTGGGAAGGGCAAACAGGTGTGTGTGCTAAGTTTCTCTCCCTTCAGGTGACTCTCTGGAAGTGGGAGGAGGTGGATTTACCGCTGCTGGGTAACAAGGACATCGATGGAGAGTTCCTGGGAGCTTTTCTTAACCTTGCTGTTATGCCTTCCCCAGCTTGCCCTCACCCTCAGGGTACTGGCACTCATCATATTGGTGAGTAGAGCTCTCTGGCCATGCAGGTGTTTGGCATACAAGAGCTGGGGCTGGCATGTGGCTCAGAGACCTGCCTTTGTTTCTCTCAAGTTCCTGTGGATGTGAGCCTGGCTCACAGAATACACCTTGGCCAGGTAGAGACCATGCCATGCCTGGAAACCCCAGTGGGCTCCTGTGCTCAGCAGAATATGCAGATGCATCAAGGAGAGACCCCACAGGAGCTCTCGGATGTGGGCAACAAATTTTGCATGCCCTTCTTCAACCAGGGACATAACATTATTATTAGAAACATCTGATCGAGTAACCACAGATTAAGCCTGCATCACCCCTTCCACACTTATTCACCACCCCATCCCTGTTACTACATCCTAGTCCCAATTCTTATTTTCTCCCTAATCTTTCATTAGGTCCCCTAAGTATGACACCCCACCCTGTGCCTCCTCTCACTTCTTCACTGACCCTACCCCACCTTTTATTAGTTTTATTCTTTCAGGGAGTGGGATGTATTCTAAAATAAAAATTGTGATATTTTGTTATAAATCCTGAACATATCATTCTTTCTCTCTCTCTGTGTGTTTAACTTAAGCCACCAATTCACCTCCAGGAAAGAATTAATTGCTTTTCATGCTTGTGGTACTAGCACCTCCAATATTTTTATCTTTAAGTGGCAGAAAGTTTGGCCTGTTCAGCAATCAGGCTTGTCTTATTGGAAGTTTTAGCTGGGTGTTTCCTCTGGGTGGCTGTGGGTGTATTTGGGCACACCTTCTAGGGCTTGTTTTGACAGTGCATGTTGCCAGCACTTTCTGTAATCTGGATTAGTAAACAACATTTTAAAGTTTTGTAGGACCATGCAGAAATTCTGTGTGGAACAACATCTAAATGGGTATTGGGGGAGGTGGCACTGTACAGTTCTGCATTTCTCTGCATTTTCCATGAACAAAAAAAAAGAGGTGCTCAGTCAGTAATGGGCTTCAACTGGTTGCAATATATCCTGCAGGAGTGTGGGGCAGCACTCAGTTTCCCAGGGGGTATTTGAGGCCTCAGTTGGGCCTCTGGAGGAACATACCTTCCCCCCAGCTCTTTGAAGGATGGGCTGACCTGCTCATCCACCCTTTCTTTTCTCTGTGCCAGGCTACACGAAGCATTACATCATTAGGTCATCCTTGTAAAATACACCAGCTTTGGTTTGCATGTGATGTTGCCTGTAGCACTGATATCCGAATGTGTTATTTCCTTACCTAGCAACAGGAAATCTCACAACTGTAAATCTACACTGTGAAGGACCACAATCTCACTGTCAGCAGAGGACTTGCCTTCAGGGAAGACACTTAGGCCATTCTGTGACTATGAAAAAGCAGTTGGATTCTTGCCAGTGTCTGTTCAAACTCTCCTGAAATGTTTTTTTACAGTTGTACCACTCGTGTTTACAGGATTTAAAAAGGCTTACAATATTAATAAAAGTTGTATTTGGGCAACATATTTGATTGCTTTCAGTCCTGGCCAATGTAGCTGTAACTCTAACTTTTCTGATTAGTAAACCAAGCCATTCTCCAGCTTCAAAGTGAGCTGTGGAGCCCAGAGCTCTGAACACCTCCTGAAAGAGGGCTCAGCTACCACACCTGATATAGTAGTTCTGGTCATTGAGGACACAGGGTGGTCCCACCCCCACTAAGGAAGTACCAGACCACCTTTTGTTTCCCCACAAGGGCAGTTTATCCCAAAATTTTGATATTTCTGAGGGCCCTGACCTCATTCCCATCCCAAAACTCCCTTCAGTATAGCTTAACTCTGCCAATATCAGCAGAAGGCCTCACCAGCAAAGACCTATGTGCACACTCAGCACTATTGAAGAGTAAGCTTGGCAATAAGACAACATGAATATCGGGGCTGCTCTGGGGTAACATCCCAAGGACAAGGCTTCCAAATCCATGCAAAGTGCAGGCACTTCTCCACCTATCTTGTAGCCCAGAGCTGGCCTTCTTGCCTCTCACCAGACCAGCACCCTGAAGGGAACATGAGAGTGGTGCTGGAAATCACCCTGGCAGTGTACCAATGGCCTCATTTGGGCATGGCCGAGCTTTATTGCCTTCTTCCACTGACTTTGTCGTGCCAGGACATCTGGTAGAAGCCCAGAACTACCTGAGGTTCCAGAGCCTGCTGCCGCAGGGCCTAGAGAAATCCTGAAAAGGACCAGAAAGATAGTACTTGCCATCCTGGAAGCTAACGCAGTGCTGTAGAGTCGGACTAGGAGAGGAAAGAGTTGGCATAGCTGCCAAGTTTGAGCTTCATGGTGACTCTCCCAGGATGCTGCCCTACCTGTGCTCAGGGTCTTGAGTGGTGCATGTGTGCCTCTCACAAAGAGTGGGTTGTGTGAAATTGCAGGGCAGGAAGTGCAAGCTCCATCCTAATTCCCTCTGCCAGCCACTGTGTCTCATGTGGCCACCGCTACATTGTCTGAGATTTTGGCTCTGAAGCAGGGCCATGCTTTGCTTACTTCCTTTTGAAAGATGGAAAGCACTCTCCATCATACAATCCACACACCATGTCCCGAAGTTGGGCCACTCCTCCACCCAGTCACTGCCAGTAGATCACTCCATTCATGCTTTGGAGTACCAGAATGGGCAAATTAGTTGGACATGATCCTTTTAAAGTAATACAGAAAATATTTTTGTTATGCTTACGCTAGACATTATATATTTTTCTGTAAAATATTGTGATGGATTCATTAATTCATCAGTTATGTATTGTGTGTATACTATGTGCCAGGGAGAGCTTTAAGTCTTTAGAATGTAACTGTAAATAAAGCAAAGTATAATTATTTCTAAATATGTGTTGTTTTATTTTGGTATAAAATTGGGGACGGTAGGTTGAAATGAGAAAAGCATATTACTAGCTAAATATAATAAAACCTCAAATGTTCCATGCTCATGTTATTTCTGAAAACAGAATGCATAACATGATGTAACTTAGCAGAAATTTTGACATTTTGTTATTAAAAGTAATACATTTCTCAACTTTTGTTGTTTGTAATTTACAAATTGAACTTGACCTTCAATATTAATCAAGCTCTCTCGTAACTTCTTTTAAATATGAATAAATCTGAGTTACTTGTGAAAAACACTAACAGGTGGGACAGGATTGTTCTGCAACTTCCAGGGCCCAAAACCTAACAAATCAATAGACTTATGTCATCACATCTGCAGATAAAAACAAAAAAATGTACTATCACATCATATTATGTAGAAACCTTTGACCAAATAGAACACTCATTAGTGATATATTAGCAACACACAGAAATTAAGATAGAAGTTTGAGCCATGACTTGATTAGAAAAAAAGACATACAAGCCATACATGCCTCTATTTCTCCTAATGCACGACTGGATCGGTTCTGGAGAGTCCCCATGTAAGCTCTATTTTACTTAATGGTGAACACTGGGATATTTTCTCACTCACACTTGGAAGAAGGCAAGAATATAATTTTCATCAAGTTTATTCAACATTGTGCTGGAAACTCTAGCTTTTGCAATATGCCAACAACAGCAAATAAAATTATAAAGATTTTGAAAAACATGAAACTGGAAACTCACAGATGATATGATGGTCAATGTAGGAAACCCCAAAATATCATCAGTAACAACAACAAAAAAAACATCCTGGAAACAAAATGAAATTAGAATAAGGTTGTAGGACACGAGACTCTGCACACATTGAAGCTCTGCTGCCACCCAGGTTTCGACCCCACACACAGGTGGAAGTCACAACCACCCTGGAACTGCCTCAGCTTAAGCCCTGCACCCAGCAGCTCAAAAGTTTTCACACTGGCTGCCCAACAGCCACTACCCCTGGTTACCCTACCCCAAGGTAATCCCCACCTCTTGTCCCAAGTGGGAGGAGACAGTGGCTGTTCTCAGACCTTTCATTGTGACTTTCTTAGTAGACCAATGAGAATAGAGAATTAATGCCCCACCCACTCAACTGTTGTAGATGAGCCCTGGGCCCTCTTTTATACTTCAGTCTGGAAGTTGTACTGTGGTAGTGTTTTCTATCAAAACGCTTCTCGAATCTAGGCTGGGTGAGCCTTCAGCACCCCTCTCGTGCCCCAGGGTAATGAAAGAAATTTGCCATTTCCTTTTAGCCAAGGCTAAGCAGTTAGTTTAAGGGATGTCTGCAGAAACCCAGAAGAGCCACTTGGCCAGGACTAAAAAAAATTCTAACGATATCTGGTCTCACCTTCTTAAATTAGCCAAGGCCTTTCCATGATCAGGCCATAAGCATAGTCTTTGCTGTCTCTGACACACACAGGGCAAGCCCCTTGATGACTTATGGTGAGGCCCTGAAATCTCTTCACCAGTCTCTGAGTGACTTTGGACTAGTAAGTCCTGAAGATTTGAATCAGTGCCTTCCTCCTGCCCACCGCCAGTCCTCCTGGGTTTCCTATCAACAAGAACTGCCGTCAGCGCCCCACACACTCTGTCCCCACCACTGCACTGTGATTTGGGCATCTTAGGCTGGAGTGGAGTGTAATTATGTATCAGTCAGCTATGAAACCACATCTATAGCTTCAAGCCTACTGGTCCACATTCAGAACCCAGACCCCTAGTGCTTTCACACTCTTTCTTGTTTATCTAGTCAGAGCACACTTATTTAGCTTGAACAGGATTTTGGCTTATGGGACATAAGGCAGAGAGCCATCAGGCTCCCATAGCCTAGACAGTACCATTTCCTTAGACACTGAGTGGGTACAAAGCTTACATTTCCTCAGTGACCTTAAAATGTTGACCACACCTCTAGGTAAAAGTGGGGAGAATGTACTTAGTTTGGCTTGGTTTTCACCTGTTTCTACACTTTACGTAAGTTTTCTAATCTTTCATCTGAATATGCAGCACACATTCTAACTCCTTATGATCCTGGCAGGAGATTGACACTCAGTCATTGCTCCTTGGAGTGATATGCATTCCTCCTCTTTGGAGCATATCCTGAAAACTGCACTTCACAGATGGGAACTTTGCTCAAATATTCATCTCAACAATTGGTGCTAAAGTGTCACAGGTTGAACATTGGAATGACACATCTGGTTCACTGAGTTCTCTTGAAAAAAAAACCTTTCATATAAGTAGTACGAGGAATGACATTGACACAGATTTCTAAGATTATAAGAGATTATCTTCTGATATGGGGCTTGGGTTTTTTATGTTGGTTACAATCCCAGATTCACAAGGGATGTGCCTTCACTGCTGTCCAACTTTTAGGCTACATTGATAGGAAATCTTACAACAATGGTGTGCATCACTAATAGAGGTGTAATAAGTGCCATGATGTCTGATCAATTGCATGTTAAACTTCTCAACTCTGCCTTAGTTTTGGCCACCTGGAAGCAGCTGATTTAGAGTATCACTCCCCAAACTCAGTCAGAAGACCGCATTTAAATTCCCATGTTGCATGTCTTAAATGCTGTATCATCATTTTATTTCTCTTATCATTATGTGAGAATAATCATACCTGGTGGGGTTATTTTGACATGAGTTCACATTGTCTGGATGAGTGTCCTACAAAATGTCCACTGGGTATGAATATAGGGGTGTATACTTCTCATGAGTCCCTCTGACTATTCTTTGTGCTGCTAAGTGACTAGCAGAGAAAATACAACCTTTTGGCTCCTGAAGATGGTAAGAAGAACAAGAAGAGTAAAGAAGGCAATGACCCTGATAGAGCCATGTCTGAGGATTGTCGCTCACATGAGGAGTTACATCTTGGTTGACTATGCTTTTGGTGATAAGAGTGCTCAGGGAGCAGTAGAGGGAAGTGGATAAATTGTGCACGCAGTGTCAGAAAACTGGATGAGAATTCTGGGTTTGTCTCCAAGATACAAAGAGAGACCTCGGGCTGGCCAGGATTAATGGATGGCCTTTAATTGACCTTCCCCAAATTGTCTCAACAAGTGAGCTCATAACTAGGATCTTACCCGTAAGAGTCAGGGTTAAAATTTAGGAAGTCATCATCATAAGGTTCTAGGGTAAATTGGTACAGCTTAGACCAGAAACCTGCAAAGAACTAGGCCCAGCACCACCTGCACCTTTCTTTGTAGCACTAGATCTAACAAAATCAGCCAGTAGGTCACTTCAGAGACCAGGACTGTGAGAGAGAGGCAGTAATTTATATCTCGACCCAGATTCACTGGACAGACCTTATGTCCTCAGGACAGTTTCTGCTTCTAACTGCAGTTTGTCACCAATTGTCCTCATCTCTCTGCTCATATGGCCTGTTGGCCTTAGCTGTCTAGATCCCTAGGCTTGGACTAAGTGCCCCCGCAGTGCTTGGAAGAAGGCAGGTTGGGCTGTGATCAAGTTGGTTGGCTCAGGTGGAGACTAGAAAGCAGTATCTCCATGGCATTTTGTCCCCTAACTCAGGACTGTTCTTCAAAAAGATGAGAGTCAAAAAAGGAGCATCTCAGCTCTAGCTTCAGCATCTAGCTTATTGACTGGTTTCTTTGCTGGTATTTAGTTTTGGATTTAGAAAGTTGGGGTAGGGTATCTTTAGACCTGCAGGATTGGGAAATTGCTTCTAGTTGGGCACCTTCATTCCCACAAAAGTTCTGAATTGAATAAACAAATTCTGTAGTTCAGAGAAAAAAATAGAAGGAGAATGAGGAAACAAATGCAGAGGTTGTGTTACCACATTTTTCACTTCATCTCTGCCACCCTGTGCCCAAACCAGGGCCATGGGGTGAGCATCCCTGAGGCAAAGAGAGGATTTCTGTAAAAACAGTGCCTTCATTCTCCCTGACTTGACACACTGTCATTTCATCTGTTGTTACTGCCTCAAGTCAGAAACAGTCCAGTCTTTTTCTGGAGGTTAGAAGAACAAGGCCCCATGTTTTCATGATGGAGGTCATGCTGTCCTACTTTGAGCTCTGGTCCGCCAGAAGGCTACAAATTGACCCAAGCCCTGTGTGTGTTATAGCCACAACTGAGAGTGGCTCCTGGCTTGTGTATTCTTCACTCTGACTGAAGAAATGTTTCCTCTCTTCTCTGCAACTTGGTATCCATGGATGTGACATGCCCTCTTCTCCACATAACACTCTAACACTCTGTTCTGTCATGTGACTGACACCTAGAACAATGCAGTTTCTGCAGTGGCATCAGCTGTGGAGCCCATGGCACCTGCTGGTGTCCCTTCCACCAGTGACTGTGCAAACCGCTATATGCCTCATTCCCCTCAGCCCACACACCAACTATCAGAATTCCAGAGTGAAATTCAGTCTGGCCTGGGCAGCCAGCATATCTTATTGCTGCCTCTCTTCTCATCCCATTCCACCACAAGCGGACAGCAATCTTAATGTCATTCCTGTGATGGGCTGTCTAATAAATGGCTTACTACACATATAAAAAATTAGGGTGGTCATTCAGTCACTTTCTTTGGAAGACGAGCACTCGTCTGTAGCCCTGATCATTGTAATTATTGAAAATTCATTCAGTAATAGTAAGCTAGATGCATGCCTTATTCATATGAAGAAATACTATGCTACTGCTACAATAATTAAATATATCTTCTATGCAGCAAAGGAAAAATAAGTTGCTAAACCACCAATGATAGAGACCAAGACAATGCCAATCAAATGTGCATTAACATTCTTGCCTATGCAGAGAATGCATCTGATTAGTTTGGAATGGGGCTGCAGGACAGTTCAGGAGGACTTTGAACACTTATTAGTTTAATACTTTACAGTGAACTTTAGGTAAGTATTAATTCTATGGGTTTTGTACTACTAATAGGAAGATAGAGATCTTTTTTGACCGTGATTTGTATGTAGATCAAGGCTCAAGCTCATTTAGAGTATAGGCATTACATTGAACAGCCTTGTTCCCCCAAGACCTAACCTCCTCCGTTACCATCCTATGGTTTTTCTGACCCCCTGATGAGAAAAGTCTGCAAACTCTGATTCTTCTCACTTTCTTTCCTGGCCCACAGGAGCGCCTAAATTATGGCAACCTTCACCTCAATCACCTAGCCAAGCCCAAGCTGGTGAAGAAGGCCCCCATATCAGGCACTGCTTGGCAAAATGTGCCTATGTGACTGACCAAGCCCACCGCGTGGCCATAAACATTATGAAGGTTAGCGGTCTCTTCCAGCTTGATGGTGCTGCTAAGCTACAAGTTGCTGAGTCCTGAGTGTGCTTTTGTTTGCAGAACCAAGTCAACCAAGCCATGGAGGTGAATGTGTAGATGCACCATTGCACACAGAAGCTAAAACATCTAATCAGCCAGCTCTCAGGAGATAGAGGCATCACAAGGGAAGGAGTGCACTTTGGTGGATGGATTGTTTCAGCAGATAAGTCCTATTCACTTTCCCTCCCTCCTCACAGGAAAATATAGGGTGCACCTCCTGAGAGCTGGACTGAGGGATCATTCTTGGAAGTACCAGTCCATTAGCTGGATGGCTCAAAATAAAGCAAAAATGAAGGTAGAAACCCTGACAATCTCCGAAGGTGGGGATGGGTGCACGGGTGTGTGTGCTCTGCTCCTCTCCCTTCAGGTGAAGTTCTGGAAGCTGGATGAGCTGGTGTTACCCCTGGTGGGTAAAAATAACTTAGATGCTGAGTTCTTGGGAGCTGTCCAGAACCTTGCTGTTTTGTGTACCACTGCTTCCTCTCACCCTCACGAGACTGGCACTGCTGATAGCCATGTTGATAAATAGAGCTTCCTGGCCAGCAGGTGGTTGTCTAACAAAAGCAGAGGCTGGACATGGCTCAGAGTTGTGCCTCTTAGTCTCTCAAGTTCCTGGGGAGGTGAGCCTGGCTCAACGCACACACCTCAGCCAGGAAGAGACCCTGCCAAAACTGAACACCCCAGAGGTTCCTGCTGCTTAGCAGACCATGCAGAAGCATCAAGAAGAGACCCTACAGGAGCTCTCAAATGCAGACAGCAAATCCTGCATGCCCTTCTTAAACAGGGGATGTGACATTATTATAAACATCTGATGGACTGACTGGAGATAAAGCCTGCAGCACCCCTTCTGCTCTTCTTCACACCCCCATTTCTGTTACTATGTCCTAGTCCCAATACCTATTTACTCCCTAATCAATAATTGGGTCTCCTAAGTATGACACCCCACCTTTCACCTCCTCCTCTTTCCTCACTGACCCTATCCCACCTTGTATTGGATTTCTATTCTAAATATATTGTAAGTAAAAGTTATGATATTTTGTTATAAAGCCTGAACATCTAATTCTCTCTCTCTCCTTCTCTCTCTCTCTCTCTCTCTCTCTCTCTCTCTCTCTCTCTTCATCTTCATCCTTTAATTCACCTGCAGAAAGAAATTGGTTTCTGTTGTGCCGAATGAGATCACCCGCGAGACAGACAGCCACGACACAGAAAATTTGGTGGAATCAGACCCTCTTCTGCCAATTGGTGAGGGAGATTTTATTAGCAGATTCGAATCTGGGCTGCCACCCCGGTTTCATCCAGGAGCAACAAGCCCTGACTTACACCAAGTTTTTCCTTTTATTCACAATTCAAAC
>PVKE010051501.1:0-10620 GCA_004027555.1 Craseonycteris thonglongyai | reverse complement strand
TTTGACCAGAATTTGTCCTAGTCAGATTCTGAAGACAAATTAGATACCTCATGCATAAAATGAAATTAAATATCACTTCCCCAAATGACCTATTTCCTAAGGTTATGGAGATTTTATTATTTGCAATAATCTTAGAAAATAGCAATATATATCTTGATTGTATTGAAAATGGTTCATATGTCTGCACAATATGTATTCCAGATATGCAATTAAAAAAATATTTTGGTGTTAATTGAATTGAAAATATTCAGATATAATATAAAAACACAGTGACAGGTTATTTGCCATTATTTTTTTCCATCTGATTTTACTTATTCAAAATATAACTTGGTAATATTTGTGTGTTTGGTTCCTCTTTATTTGAGTGGCTGAAATAAAAGGCATGCATATGTACACCTTAAGCAATTCAAAAGGCACATCCTTATTGTAGCTTCATAATGGAAGAGGCTTTACATTTGTTATAACATCAGAACAATTGCAGAGAGACTGACTCTGTAATACATGCTTTATTCCTATACATTACATTTGCATAATCATATATCATTGAGGAACATTTTAGCAAAAGATAAAGGGTGAGTTCGCTTACCAGGAACACACACACACAAAAATACACTGTGAATGCTTCAACATTCAAATTAAAACGAAGGCACATTTGTCTATAGTCCTCTCCTAATTGCCTTTTCATTTAACTACATCTAATAACCACTAACAATTATCTATCTTGGGAGGGTGGGGGGATAAGCTTCAAAACGTGAAACTCAGTCCATTGTACCACTGAGCAGCCTCCTTTAAAGGGGCCATTTTGTATTTATCCTCTGATTTATAAAAGGAGCCCTTTCTAAGTCTCCATCATAGGCAATCAGAGATCACGTGACTAGCAGCAAAAAGCTGAGAATGGGGTGCACCTCAAGCCCCAGGCACCACTTAGAGTGTGTAAGAGCAAGAATCAACTGAGTGGGTGTTCCTGCCCTTTGACAATATGGCCAGATTTCAAAGCATTTAACTGATATTTTAGAACACACAGGGAACAGTATTAACAATAAAGGTATTTTAGATAAATCACAGATTCTATTGCAGAGTTTTTGCTTTGTGTTCGAAGAACACCTCCTCCAAGTGACTTATTTTCTCACATAAATAAACTGGATTCTTTCTCCTTCCTCATTGGTCATGACTTCTATACTGGGGTGTCCACTTTTTTGGCTTCCCTGGGCCACATTAAAAGAAGAATTGTCTTGGGGTACACATAAAATACACTAACACTAGAGATAGCTGATAATCTAAAAAATAAAAAAACCACAAAGAAATCTCATAATGTTTTTAGAAAGTTTGCAAATTTGTGTTGGGCCACATTCAAAGCCATCCTGAGCTGCATGTGGCCCACAGGCTACATATTGCACAAGCTTGTTCTACACCAAGAAAGCCCCATACTATTCACTGGATCATCCAAACATATTTCCCAACTGCCTTATCTAATAAAAGTGCCAGAGGACCAAGCAACACAGGCCATTAGATTTCAGTGTAAAAGTAAATTTGACACAGGAATATCTTCTTATGTGGACAACTAGCATTCAAACAATTTATGTAACATTCTTCCTGGATTCAGTGAGTTATAGGCCACTTTTGTCAACCTGTACTATAGGTAATATACTTGCCTTTTGTCCCCAAACTACTTTATGTTTTCTTTTCATCTCAGGTACTCTTTGATCTTATTTTGTTACTATGATCAAGTAATTCCTTATTGTTTATTTTAAAAGTAATGTCTGCATTCCTTTACAAGGTATTCATAGGATTCTTTCAGGGTCATAAGGCTTGTTTCCAACTTCATGCTCCATGCTTTACAAGAGGCCCTACTCTATTTCCCACAAAGGATATACACTTATATTTTTAATCTTTTGGGGTATGAGTCTTTACTGTTTATGCTAATAGAAATTTCATAAACCTTTTCCACAAGCTCTCTAAATTGTACCCAACAATCAAGGCATAAAAAACATCCTCTATGAAGTATCTATTATCTTCTGCCTATTCTCTTTGCTTGCCAAAACTTTTTTTAATATTCTCATGCTACTCATACATGTATGCATCACAGATACTTGTATGCATGAGGGATCTGCTGAAATTGTTCGGTAAAGCATTAATTCAATAAATGTTATTCACTAATTCTACCATTCTAGGCAGAAACTCACAATCAGGTGATCTAAAAGCCATCCAGGTTCAAGGATAACTTTTTATTTATGTCTGTGTCCTACAAAGTAAGTAACTTTGTATTTCAATATAAAATGTGGCCAATAAATGTTTGCTGAATTAAAATCCATATGATTAAATCAATCCCAGCTAATGTATTAGAAAATTATCTTATTAATTTACTAAGGAGAATTTGTATTTTTAAAAATAATGAGCTCAAAATTATTCTCAAGCACCCTCCAGTGATATGGTTTTGGGAAGATGGGCTTTTGGTGAGCTTCTAAAATTGCAGAAAATAGCCAAATGCCTACTTCATGCATTCGACATATCCATAAGGGATGTGTTCCAATGTATCCACAAGCCAGGCACAGCTAACTTTACTGTGTGTGTGTGAAAAGATTGAAACCCTGCAAACACTGATAGAATGCAGGAATGTGGTGGTGATGTGTGTGTGTGGGGGGGAGGGGGGAGACACTGAACAAAATTGAAAGACCACTGCCATTTTCTTAAGAACTATGGACACATGCAGGAATATATACCCTGACAAGAGCTGCAAATTATTAGCTCCCTGAAGGACTACAACATTTTAGAGAGAAAAAATCATGGCTTATCCATTCACTGAAGACTCTTTCTTCTAAAGGGTGATTTGGTTTATAAATCATAAAGCAGCAATATCAGTGAATTATGAGATTCATTTGAAGATGGCCACTTCATGGACTACACTCACACACAGAGAAAACTGGTTCTCTCACTTGGGCAGCTGCTCTTCATTCTTTTCTACAAAGCAAGGCCAGCAATTTTTAAAATGACAAATAGCCTATGTTTTGGAAAATATAAGACTATGCTTACATAATTTAATGACAGGCTAACTTCAAAAGACTTGGAAATTTCATTTGAATGAGATAAATTTTCAAAAGACCACCCATCTACCAGAAGCCTTTCTGAACTTAGTTTGCCTCCCCCTCTCCAGGATTTCTGGGGTGGCCCTTTCCTCTCATTTCCCACTAGTCTCCTCCTCCTTCCTCCAGCCCAGCTTCCCAACGAGGCTCCTTCCAGAGCCATAATAAGTCCCTTCCGCCTCATTATTCATAGCCTGGTTTCAGGCTCTCCGCCAGGGAGCCCTGTCAACCTCTCAGCAGGATTATCACTAGAGCTGTATTTAAAAAAAAAAAAAAATTCTTTATTGGGTAGAATATTCAAGCCTCAGCAATTAAGAGAACCCATAAGTATGATGTTCCCCAAAACGGTGCTCACAAAGCTGAGTTGGTAGGTTCAATTTCCATGTGGTTTAGACTAGTTGAGTTTTGATCAAGACTGATGATCTGAAGTGTCACAAAGGAGAAAGTACAAGAAGGGCAGTGGAGGATGGAAATCTTCCGAGGGGCAGCAATAACTCCTGCTTTATGTCCACAGGGCATCATGTTCTTCAGTGACAGATTTTTTTGTATGCATTTTTTCTGACATTCTTTTCCACAGAACTTAATTAGGAAGGAAAATCACTGAAGAGCAACATTTCTTTCTAATGCCGTTTTTAAAATATTGCCCTCACATAGAAGACTCTTCTGCCAGAGGTAAACAAAATTTTCATGAAATATTTAAAGGCTTTAACCAGATAAAATAAACTTACTGATTTCTGCATTGCTTCATTTTATTTTCAAAATATTTTGTGAGCCAAACATGTCCTTTTTTAAAAAAAAATAAAAGAAGAAAAAGATAGAAAAGGAAAAAAAAAAATGTGTTGCATCCTGAATCTCTTGTTAGGGAAACAATTCTAATATGTGCCTGTCTCTCCCTCTCTTTCAATATTCTTTTTTGAGTTCTTGAAATCACATTCTATTCAAAAAAGAGTTCATCTATTTAAATATAATTTTTCCAGCTATCGAGTCCTTGTAATGGATTAAAATAAAACTTTAATATAGTATATGCAAAGAATATGCAAATGTAGGTTCCTCAATATCATTTTGTGTCTGAATTTTATGCAAATTATTTATCCATCATTTCTTAATTTATATGCAAACAAGTCAGTTTCCTACATTAAGTTATTCCATTTAATCTAGTTTGGCAAGTATTACTTGGGCACAAGCTTTAACCATTTCTCCTAGGTCTGAGTTCCCTCACCATTCTAGTCATTGTCCTCTGAACCATGAGCTTAGATTCTGATTTCCTTGTATGTGAAGTGAGTGTATTACATGAACTCAATTGACTCTTTTAGTATTTTTTTAAATTCCATAACTCATAGGGTTATTGTAAGGACTAAATAACATGAGGCATGAACACATTTTGAAACTATAAAATAAGATGAAAATATGAATTACAGACATGAAAAATTATACACTGATAATTATATTCTTATGCAATGATAACTTACTAAATCTGGCTCTATGTTTCCTTTAGAATCTGAAGGGGAGAGTGTATATATTTTATGGGTCAATTGATAGCATTATACCATCATCATTTACTTAATATCAGAAGTACTTATTTCACCTTGCCTGCTTCAGAAGGAATCTGGGTGGTAAGAGAAAAATTTATTTTCTTAGGGTATACACATTTGCTTGTTTTCTTTCTTCTATGTATATCGATCTTAAAGACTCTTTATAAATCTAAGGAAAAAATTAGAACTCTATTAAATCTTTTGGGCAAATGATGACATGTCATTTTGTTATTTATTACCCCCTTAGACATTTCATAGGACCTTGAATTTCCATTTGAAAATGACCACAGACTACATTGGCTGAGGCAGTTTACAGCAAATCTCTTTTTCAGACTTCAATTTTATTCATTTATTAAGTAGTTACCACAAAATGAGATGAATATTACATTTATTTTAGTACTATAGCCTCACTATAGGTAAAGAATCGATGCAATTTATGAGATTATAATTGTACTATTATGAAATGCACTGTTATAATATTTTAAATGATGTGTAACAGAATATGTCAACTATTGTGTAAAATAATGCAGGCATATTCTCTTAGAACTATATAGCAGGAAATGTAAGTCATGGTCACACTGCATTTTAATTGGTATCAAAAATCTTTCAGAATGAATAAGAAATCTTTTTGAAAATAATTTTGCAGATGCAAAAGACAAGGTTGCAGTCTTAATAAATAAGCTTGGTCTTGCAAAATAAATCATTATACCAATATTGCATAATGGCTAAAATTAAAGACTCTTAAGTCAATCTATGTTGAAATCTCTACTATGATTTTCCAGATTATTTAACTTCTTTGTGCCATATTTATATCAAAGGTATATTTAAAGCACTCACCCAACAATATAAACTCAACAACAACAAAAATGAGTTATTATAATGTTATCTCCAAGTTACTCATTTAGAAAGTGCAGGAAGTTAGATAGTATGTAGCACATTTTTTGCAGTGAATATAAATTTTTACTAACTTCCAGAGCAATTCTGGCCTGTTTTTTAAATTTATTATTTAAATAATAAATTTAAAATTATTTAAATTTATTATTAAAAAAAAATCCAGATTTATTTAAATGTAATTGACAAAGAAATATAGCATATATTCAAGGTGTACCATTTGATATTTTGATATATGTACACATTATAAAATAATCACCATAATTAACCTAATTTCTTTTGTGGTGAGAACATTTTAAGATCTACCTTTTCAGCACATTTAAAGTACACAATGCCATAGTGTTAACTACAGTCACATTGTTGTGTATTAGATCCCCATAACTTATTCATATTGTGTGGTAAGAAGCTTACTATCATTTTTGTGGTTTAGCTGAATCTTTAAAAGAAACAATGTATAATAGAAAAATTATTAAAGATCTAGTCCTGAGAAATACAGTATATAACTATTATATGAGTAAAGTGGATTATCTAACAATTCACTTGAGAGCACTAAATATGTCTATCTAATATGTCCTATGGGACAGTAAGCAAAATTTCAAAACCACATCATCCTCAAAATGGCATTTTCCCTTTGTTAATAGCCATCTGTAAATATCAGGGAGTATAACAAAAGCTCAGTTGCGCATAGTACTTTCCAAGACAATGATATTTATTTAGAAAAAAAAAATAAATGTTTTGATTTACTGGAATTCAATTACTACTTAGAAACAGGAACAGTATTAATATACCATTTCCATTAGGATGCTAATTTATTTAATATTACTTAACTCTCCAGTGAGTATACATCCTATAAAGAATAGCATTCTGAAGTAATGTAATTGCTAAATATTCCCAACAGTATAAGAAATGCACACATTCTTTCAAATTGATTTGTAATGGCATTATAGCAAAAAGCTAAGAACTTAGCATCAGCTTACTATTTTTCCCTCATGACAAAATTAAAGAACCAAATATAAATCAGACTTGATTTCCATAAATGTGTACTTAATTTTCACATAATGGATTAAACTAACCATTTTAGTATTTTGTCCTTAAGCATTGTAGATATTTTTGTTATTGAGATGGAAAAAAAAAAAAGCCTGTAAAGGTTATAGTGTTGGCATACAGATAAACATAGAAAATATTGTGTCAAAGCAATGTGTATGCTTTTGTGCAAGATAAAGATCTAATTTAGATAGTTTCTAATTTGCTATTTGTCAGCACACTGTTTAATTCTTCCTCATTATTTTATCATTTTTGTCATATATTTATAATTATATATATATAAGTATAAAAACGATTATTCACATTACCTATAATCCCACCATCTAAAAAATATCAGTATTATGTCTGGTTAATTTCAATTTTAATTTACACATTATTTTTTTACAAAACTTAAAATAATACTAACAAATTCATAGTCAGTGTTTTACTTATGATTATATAATAAAAATGTTCCCCCATCATGAAAAGTTATTTTAAAATATTTTTATGACTATTACATGAATAGTCTCTACTACCCAGTAGCTGGACATTTTTATAGTTTCTAAGATATTTTCTATTACAAACAACACTAAAGTGAACACAATTTTTTTTACATCTTGATCAGAATTCTTAAAAAATTTCTAAGAATAATATCAAGACGGGAAAGTACTGAGTCAAAAGAAATACACTTTATAAACATTTTTAATAAGTATCACTAATTTGCTTTCTAGAATGTTATACCTATTCACATTCAGCAATTTCTGAGTTTCGTAAAAGAAATATCATGCAATCACATGTTTAAACGTTTGGTGACTTAAAAGGTAAACCATTGCATCAGAGAGAAAGAGAAAGAGAGAGAGAACACAACATGGCTAAATAAAATGTACCTCGTTCATGTCCTCCCTCAACAACACTTGGCATCCATCCATGGACAAAAGTGCCTCTGTGGGAGCTGTGGGATCCAGCACATAGGTCACGAGACCTGGAAGGAGCCTTGCCCACCTGTGCATCAGGTAGCAGGCACACAGACAGTCCTGCCTATGGGCCCTGCAGTGGACCATGAACCTGTTCTAGTATCTCTGCTATGGCTAAGGAGTCCCCAGGTAGCACTAGTCTCCCATGGATAAGACAGCCTTTGTAGAAATCCAAGTCTTCAGCAGAAATGTTCCAACATACTGCTAAAAAAACAATTCCAAATCTGGATGCGTCAGTCAAAAGGGTAAGAGCAATAGTTTCTTTACCTGCATCAGCCCTCTTCAAAAGACCTTTTCAGCATATGATTTCTCCCATGGGGACAAAGTCAGAGCATGTGATTGAGCCCCTGGGTCCCTTCCCTGTCTGAGTCTTGGCCATGAACTTTTGTATCTGACACCAAATGCACATGAAACAAAGGCAAAGATCAACTAGTGGGACAACAATGAACTAAAATGCTTCTGCACAGCAAAAGAAACAATCATCAAAATAAAAAGCAACACACAAAGTAGGAAAAATATTTGAGAAAAAAGGAGGGGGGTTATATCCAAAGTATATAAAGAACTCACAGAATTCAAGAGCAAAAGAACAATTTGATTAAACAATGGGCAGATAAACTGAATAGTCACTTTTTTTCAAAGAAAACATACAAATGATCAACAGATACATAAAAAGATGCTCAACGTTACTAATCATCAGGGAAATGCAAATCAAAACCACAACGAGATATCACCTCACATCTGTCAGAATGGCTGTTATTAAAAAGTCAACAAACAACAAAGTATTGTCGAGGGTGTGAAGAAAGGAAGCCCTTGTGCACAGTAGGTAGGAATGTAAATTGGTACTCCCACTGTGGCCAACAGTAAGGAGGGCCCTCAGAAAATTAAAAGTAAAACTACCATGTGATTCAGCAATCCTAATTCTGGGTATAATTCCAAAAGAAATGAAATTAGTATCTCGAAGAGATATCTGCACTCTGATGTTCATTGCAGCACCATTCACAAGAGACAAGATATAAAAACAATCTAAATATTCATCTATGAATGAATGATTTAAGAAGATGTGACGTATCTATACAGTGGAATACTACTTAGCCATAAAAAGAAGAAAATATTGCCATTTGCAATAACGTGGAAGGACCCTGGGGGCTTTATGCTAAGTAAGAAAGAGAAACATAAATACTGTATGATCTCATTTACCTGTGGAACCTAAAAAGCTGAACTCAGAAACAAAGAATAAAATAGTGGTTGTCAGAGGCTAGGAGTTGGTAGAAACGGGGAGATGTTGGTCAAAGGGTACAAACTTCCAGCTATGTAAGTTCTGTGGCTCTAATGTACAGCATCATGATTACAGCTAGCAATACTGTATTACCGTATATATTTGCAATTTTCTAAAAGAGTAAATCTTAAATATGCTCACCAGAAAATAAAAGATGCAGTAATTATGTGACATAATAGAGGCGTTCTCAAACACTACTACGATAATTATTTTTGCAATATATACAGTACTCATAAGTGTCTCAAATCAATGTTTTATACCTTAAACTTACATAGTGTTACATATCAGTTATATCTCAATAAATCTGAAAGAATAAAAATTTTAGCTCATACACACACTCAAAAGTTTACTAAACACATAAATCTTCATCTTGTAATTATTGATCTGAACCATTTGCCCATATCTATTTCATATCTGTTTCATATTTGTTTTATACATGTTTCATATTTTTACATCATTATGTGTATATACAAACATATACAAGTATGTGTATGTATATATGTATGCATATGTATGTGTATGTGTAGATAGGTAGATAGATAGATAGATAGATAGATTCTAACATAAATTTTGAGAGTATATACCTAGTTTTTTTTAATTTGGTTTATCACGATTTCTGTTGGCAAACAATGTTTAAAGAGTCAATTTTATAATACTTTCCTTTTTGATTCATGCCATTACCTTGAAATATTATTATTCAGTATGCTGTTAACATAACATATATAAAGTAAATTATAAATAGACACAGACAAATAGATGGTTTAATCTATCTAAGATGTATTTGGTTTATGCTGTGAGATAAAAATCTAATAACTTAAATATAGTCAGATGGAGAATATACTTGTATAGTGTTCAGTAGATTGTTAAGATAAGATCTTAAATAAAAATGTTTTTCTCTTTTTTTTACATGAGGGCAACCTCTTAGCTGATCTCAAATAACAAACCATCTTCTATAAAGTTCTCTGGATATATTTTTATTCTTTCTAAAACTAACCCAAATTTGCACTATGTGTGGCCAGTTTTTTTTCTGTTTGTTTGTTTTGTTTTGTTTTCTGACCCTTGCTTGCTGATTCATAAGAATATTTTTGAAATTTATAGAAATTGCAAGGATGTGTCCATATGCCTCTAACTAATTCTACCTGAAATACGGCACACCTTTGTAACTGAAGACCTTTTTAAATTATGTTGTAAATTATTGTGTTCTAACAGCCTTGGCTTCTCTCAGGAGAATGCCTATAATTCTTATTTTGCATTTTCCCCCCCATATCTATAGTCTGCTTCTTCATTACGTTTATTTATGTACTTTTTTCTCTGCATTTCGGGAGACTATCTCAAGCCTACCCCTTATGATGAAATGAAATTAAATGAGATTCAATGAGATTAAATGAAATCAACATATGCAAGAAGTGCTCAACACTGGCTTTTTGTTAAAATTACCTGTGAAACTAAGTAATAATAATAACAATGACAAGGACTAAGTCTATTCACATTGCACAATTCATGAGACATTCTATTCCCAGTGCAGACCAGTTAGATTAGAATCTGGCTGTGGAGTGAAGCACTGACATTTATTTGTTTACTGTGAATTAATGAATTTATTATTTATTTATTATCCCCCAAGTCCCCAGACACACCCAGCAGCCCATAGGCCAAAGCCAGGCCTCTGCCCCAGCCTGGAGTAGCTGCAGGATTATCACACAGCTCCCCATGCCAAAGTCAAGGCTCCCTGTTGACTGGGTTGGTGCCTCTCAATGACATCACACCCGCAGTATTTATTTTTTAAATGTCTTCAGTTGATCCGAGTGTGCAGCCATGATTGCAAATGTGGGCAGCAATGGCATGTG
>PVKE010051500.1:0-10629 GCA_004027555.1 Craseonycteris thonglongyai | reverse complement strand
GAGGGACACAAGGAGCAAAGCCAAGTGCCCAGTGAAGGCATCCTAGATTACTTGACAACTAGCCAACCACCAGATAGATGAACGAGCTAAGCCAAGACAGAGCCACCTGGCTAAACCCCAGCTGATCCCAGACACATGAGCAACGAATGCTTAATGCTGTATGACACTGACATTTTCGTAACTGTTTATTATGCAACCTTATTATAATAATAGATAATTGATACATTTCCCAAAGCACAGTGAACAGAAACTTGCTTGTTTTTTGTTTTTGTTGTTTTTCTATTGTCTGCATAATATCGAATAGGTGGCTCCCTAAAATGGATTTCAAATTTTTGTTGAGCTGAATTTGATACATAACAAGATTTATCTAGAGAAAATCCTTTAAATAGTGTCAAACAGAAGCACAAGTCACTTTTTATAGCACTCTGCTCAATCACTTTCAGAGCTCCTTTCATTTGATTTTCTTGCAACCCTAATGCAAGATAAAGGACATGAACTCTGTATTACTGACTACTAATTCCAGTGACTGAGAGATTTACATCAGTTATACAACGAGTTAATAACAGAACAAGACCTATCCACGTTGTCCAGCTCCCCAAATCTGCTCTCAGGGCTAAATAAGACTTTGTTCGAGAATTACGAACAAGACTGTTTTCATTGCTATTCTGTGAAAAATATGGTCATGACATTCTTACCTCATGAGTGGGCATTCCTAAAGGTAATCTTTCTTCTTTCAGAAATCTCTGCTCACACCTACTTAGCTCTAGAAGTAACTGGTAATAGTGAATAAGAACTGGATGCACAGATATTTTGGCCTATATCAGAGTTTCTCAGCCTCAGCCTTATGGGCCAGATAACTGTGTGTGTGGTGAGAAGGGCTGCCCTGATCATTGTAGAATATTTAGCAGCATCACTGGCCTGTGCCAACTATATGCCAGTAGTATTTCCTGAGCGGTGACACCCAAAAATGTCTCTAGGTTTTGCCAAATACCCTCCTGGATGGGGGTGTTGGGGCAGCAAAAGAGACCCTCCTCTATTGGGAAATAGATTTACAGATGAAATACAACCAGGATTTTGCCCTAGAGTCAGATTCTTCAAATATGAAAGCTGAAATCAAAGGGATGCGTTTGTGCAGCCTTTTCGTTTTATAAGAGAGAAAACTACACCCAATGAGTTATGCAAGACCCATGTCTCATGAGACATAAATAAGTCATTCTATATACTATGTACCCTCCCCCACCCCCCCACCCTGGCCTTACTCGACAAATACAGTTATGGGATTTTGGGATACTCCATCGACTTTTAAATCCTCTTTTGTATCCAATTAATGACCTATTCACCTGCTTTGGGGTTTCTCTAGGGGCCCTGACCCTACCTACATAAGGCCACAGATATATCCTCAACTGACTTCTCTTCACTGCCTCTATAACTCACCCAGACCCTTGACCATGTTTGCCACTTACCCCTGGGCCCGGCCTGTGTGTGCTTGTGTCTTTTTTTCAGTCTATACTTTTAGGCCTGCTCTTCGTCTGTTTCTACAACTAATTTCTTTGACTGAACCTTGATATTATTTTCTTTGTCCTTTTCTTCCTTTTGGCCCTCTTTGAAAACAACCTTTCCCATTCCATAATTCTAGTCCTTTAGGTATCCACTGTGGCAAGGACCTCCTAAACCCAAGAGCTCCCGTTTTTAACACAAAATCTAAATATCTCCTTTTCATTATCATTACCTTCCCGAATCCCCATTTAGTTATCCATGAGGAATACTGACACCTTAAAAGACCAATTATTTTGTTCTTGGAAATTCTCATTGTTCTCCCTTTAATACAGCTCTATGTTCTATTTCAGCACAACCAGCCTTTTAGTCTCACTTCCCACTTGGAGGAGCTGTTCCATTTCATCATTGCTTTAAGCACAGGGACTATTTTGTGACCCCGTCCCTTCTTTGAAACGTGTAAGTGAACAAAACAAAATAGCTTTCTGTCAAATGTGAAGTAACAAATTCAGTCTTTGGGGAATGCTATTCCATGAAAGTGGTGGAAAATAATTATTTGATAAGACTGCTAACTACAATGAGATGTCCATAATTATAAAAAGCTTGCTATCATGGTATTCAAAAGAGAAAAATGTCATCTACTTGTATTCAGAAAATTGACTCCATTTATTATAGTCTATCAAGAATATAATCTGGTTTCAAGTAATTATGTATTAACCTGTTATAAAAAGTTGGTATAATATGAAGTAAAACAAACAAACAAACCAGCATTCCACAGAACACTCAGTTGCAAGGCACTTGGAAACTGTTGACTCTTATCACTTGAGGAGTGGTTATTCATTTGCTCTTAAAGTTATTTTTACTTATTTAAAGAGAAAGATAAAGAGAGGGGGACCCTTGAGAAAGGAAGAGACTCAGCACGTCTGTTGAGATTTTAGTATATGAACAAAAAGCCAGGAAAAATATGTAAGAGAGGATGCAATTTGATTCTGCCATGAAAACAGGTGCTAAGCAACTCCTGCTCCAGAAGAAACCTCAAAACTGGCTGAGTGCAAAGTTTATAAGAAAGAGGCAGATGCTTATGAGTATATTGTACAGTTCTGATTGTCCCATAATCATGCAATATATGTTCATAAATATCACCTGGAAAACTTAACGTGTTAATTCTCAACTCTGATTTTAAGTTATATGCGTGTGTGTGTGTGTGTGTATGTAGTGTGTATGTGTTTGTGTATGTGTGTGTGTTTCAGGAAAAGTAATTTTCAAGCTTAAGGAGATATTTTTGGCTTGTCTGTGTTGAAACATTTTTATACATAGCACATAAGCGAAGACTTTTTAATGAAAACCTCCTTTAAAATTTTTTCTTAGAGCGATATGTTTTAAGATAGCCACAAATGAGTGTTTTTATGTCAGTGGACATTGTCCTGGGTTTAGGAAGCCATAAAGTGAAGAAGAAAGTTGACGGTGATCAAATAAATTGAGGCTGTGGTTATGTGTTTGTGTGGGAAAGTTGATTTTGTAAAATGCAGTTGCTCTGATTTGTTTGCGTGCCTCTTAATGCTTCATGAAAACAGGACAGGATAGTGAAAATGTATAATTCAATTCTCGTTCCTTTTTTAATTGGTGGATGTTGGCAAGAGGAAACTTGGAAGAACCAGAGCAGGCCTCTGAGTTCTTGCTCTCGGGGACTGTTACATAGCAGGAGGGCAAATCAGTTACCCATTGCCACAGTGATGCTGTATAAAAGACCAGCACAAAACTTCAGAGGAACATACAGCAATAAACATTTATTTTTACTTATGAGTACACGGGTTGGCTGGCGTCCTGCAGATCTGGGCTGGGCCCAGCTCCTCTCCATGTGGCTTGCTTACGCTTCTGCAGCCAGCTGGAAGGCCCACCCGTGGCTGGCTATGCTAGGATGGCCTCAGCAGGGACAGCTCAGTTCACCTCCAAGTTCGTCTCACTTCCCTTTAGAAGGCTGATGGGACTTGTTCTCACTGTGGTGGCATTTATCCAAGAGAGCAAGTAAAAGTGTATAAGGCCACGGGAGGCCAAGGCTCAGTATTGGGATTATTTTCCTTACATTACATTCTCCTGGCTATAGCAAGTCACAGGGCTAGCCTACAGGTGGAGGCTGGGATGGACTTCATTCAGTTCTTCGTGGGAAGAACTGGACAGCCATGTCTCAAACAGGGTTAACATAGAGAGGGGTGGAAATTGGGACATTTTTGCATTGAAGTCACCACATAGCACAACAGTCTTGGTGGAAATAGAAAGTAGGAGCTATATCCTAAATCTGCATTTTCCACAGCCAGCACCCTGCTTTTATGCCAATTGTATTTAAGGGAGGTGTGATGCTAGATAGTCCCTTTCTGGTACTCTCACAGCTGACATTATTTTATATCGTAAAACATGGTAAAAAAATCAGATTAAAAAGTTCACATTTTTCATGTTATTTTAATGATTCAGAACTTCATTTACGTAAGCAAATGTCTCCTCTCCCACTAACCTAAAACTGTGAAATCTATCCTCATTTTTTTCTGTGTACATAAAATTGAGATTTTTATTTTATTTATTTATTTATTTATTTATTTATTTATTTATTTATTTATTTATTTATTTATTTATTTTGACAGAGAGGAAGATACAGAGACAGAGAGAAGGGGGAGGGCCCAGAACAGTCTCCATAGTTGCACATCATTGGTTTTCCCACATAGTTTCATTCCACAGGTGAGAGCGGGGCTGTACAGGGAAGGAACTGGGCTGGGGTCTTCACCCCAGTGAGAACTGAACTGGGGGCACTCCCGAGTTCAGCACACGGGTCCGCATGGCCAGGGCCAGGATTCGATCCTCAGTCCCCAGGACTGCAAAGTGAGCGCTTAACCCACAGAGCCATCCCGGCTTCCCCAAGAGGTTTTTATTTTTAACCACACATGGTGATTGTGACATATGTATATGCACTTCCCCTGTCACTGATCCCCCTCGGTAGGAAAACTCTTTTTTATTTTCTTCTTGTAAGCATATATTCCTCTTTACTATAGCAGTGATTCCATTGTTCAGTGGGGAATTACCCTTCCCCCTCTGCATGAAGACTGATTGAGGTTGTCAGGATTTAGGGACATAATTCAAACTAGGTCAATAGCCTCTGGGCCCAGGGAATTTTAATTCTGGACTCCTTGACTTGACTGTTAATTCTATGACTTACCTTGTATCCTTCCCAGAAATTTCTTTCTGCAATTTATCCAGGCGTTTTTCTGTTCCTTACAACCAGAGAACACTGCAAGATGCATCCCTTAAATTTTGTTGCAGGTATGGTTTTCCTTAGCTGAGAAAATTTATGAAATATTACTGTCACTCCAAATTCTTATCTAAGGAGTGTAACTTATGTATATTTAACAAAAACAGAAAGATTAAATACTTGCATGGATGACCAGCTGTAGGAGGTAGTGGAGTGGGAATCATATGAAACATATGGTATTTGTTTATATTTGTTAACAGTAAAAAAAACTAGTGATAGTAAGAAGGGTGTAATCTTTGAAGCTAGGCAGATCAGGATTCTAATTATAGATCAGCTACCTACTAGTTTATAGTCTTCAGTAAAGCACTCAGTTTCTTAACTATTAAAGTGATTTATAACACTTTGTTATACCAAACCTTGTGAAAATTAGAGATAATATATAAAGTGCTGGCCACATTGTAGATACTCAATCATATATAAATATTATTATTATGCATATAAGTAGTAAAGAACTAACTATACCCAAAGAGAGGTCTCATCTTTGTCCTTGATCCTGGGCAGTGACCTCTAAACCTTTGGAGCTTGCCAAGTGACAAGAGCATCTATCTTTGTTATTCATGGTGGGTCCCTCACACTATACCTCATATTGTGTGGTCATGAGTCGACTCATAGTGGATCCCTAAATAGTTGATGGTAGCAAGGTGACTCAAAACGGGGGTTGGCCACATAATAAACTTCAACCACGTCATTAGAAGATTGAAGCTTTGAACCATGTGTCTGTCATCAGCCTCTGGAGAGGTGAAGGGGTGGACATTACATTCAGCCACATGGGCAATGATTCAATCATTGATGCCTACATAATGGGGTCCAAAAATTCTGGGAACTGCAGCTCAAGTGAGCTTCTAGGGTGGCCATATTTCATGCCCATATTGTCACATATCAATGCCAACAGGGTAACACATCTGAGAACACAGAAGCTTCACCTGGAGCCTTCCCAATCCCAGATTCTGCTCTGTGCGTCTTTTCCTTTGGCTGGTTTTGACTTGTATCCTTTGGCTATAACAAAACTATAATTGTAAGTATAGCCCTTTCTGGTATTCTGTGAGTCATTCTAGTAAATTATCAAATCTAATGGTACTTTCGGGACCCCCATAGTTGGTGTCTGAAATCTTGGACCGAATTGGCAGTCTGAAGGACTGTGTTTTTAACCTTGAGTTTGACTAACTCTGAGTAGCATATTATCTCTAACTGTATGAAGTGAATAGTATCTCCTTGAAACCGATAAACAAAATTGAATTTTTCTTCTAGGCAACTGGAAATGGTATTAGAAATTACATTTAATTGTATTTAAAATGTGCAAATACAATTATTATTCTCTAAATGTAGTGTGGATTATATGTTATAATTTTTTTTATTTTGACAAATGTAAATAAGCATTTTTAAGGACCTTCATATGTTCTCCCAAGACCTTACCCTCTTTTTATTAATGTCGTATATACTTAAATCCTGCTACCAAAAGGATTTTCAGAAATAGAACCCTTATATATGCAAAAATACATCTTTTCTGATCTTAGGCTGCTGAGCAGAATATTATCTTTCTGAAACTTACCTATAATAATAATAATGCCTAATGATTTAAGTCATCCCTTTCCTATGCCAGTTACTATGTTCAGTAATTTTATATGTTCATATTCTAATCTTTATAACCAAATTGGAAGAATTCATTACTATTGTGTTTTGTAAAGTGTCTTCATGTATTTTTTAAAGATTTATTTTATTATTTGAGAGAAAGTGTGAGAGAGAGAGAAGTGGGGAGGACCCAGAGCACTCTCCATAGTTGTACGTCATTAGTCTTGACATGGTTTCATTTCACACAGGGGATGTGGGGCCGGTGGGAGGTAAGAATATGTGCTGCCCTCCCAGCAGTTTCCAATTGTGCCACAGTTTAGCATATGGGTCTGCATGGGCTGGGACCAGAATTCAAACCCCACACCTCACAGTCGCAAGGCAAGTGCTCATCCTGTTGAACTATCCTGACATCCTCTAAGATGTCTATTATTGACTTCAATACGGACCTCCATAAAAACCTGTTGATCAAGCAAAACTAAAATTATTAGACTTAGATTGCAGGAAGATAGAAAAGCACTTTGTCCAAATCTAGTACAATAGTAAGAGGGTAAGGAAGGGTACTTAGAGAGTTCATGGTCTGAGATGGTTTTAGTGTGGTCTTTCCTAACAGGAAACTTATTGGGAACAGGCAAAGTCTGTGACACAACAGTTCAAAATTGGACAACGCAACAAAAGAAATTTTAAGACAGTATTGATAGTCAAGTTTTCTGATACATGAGTTATTTTTCCAGATGAGTAATCTATTGTTCTGACAGAACTGTTGGCTGGAATGAGCAAACCTTTCTATGCCCAGAAAAACGAGCTTACAAGAATTTTCTGAAGTAAAAAGTGAGACTATGTATTTGTTTACATTCCTGCCTTCTTGGATAAGAATTACCTGAAATAAATAGTTAAGTCATGTTGACCAGCTCTCAATTTACACAAATGAGGAAATTTAGTAATTTTTCCAAGAGCTGCGCCTTGACCTTGGTACCTCCAATGTCCTACTTTATTCTATAGCACCAGACTTTCTCTCCAAATATCTTTATATAACCCTGAAAAATACAGTTACATGTAACCACATAATTTTACTAACCAAACAAGAACTGGGGAAACGTGACTAAAGAAGGCAATTTAGGTGAAACAAACAAATTTTTGCACTTTACTAAACAGGCAGTCTCCATTCCAAGAATGATCAGGCAGGAAAGAAAATGGCAAGCGTCTATAGAGAAAAGAAAGAGGAATGAGGAAAAGAGACAGAAAACGAATAAGGAGCAAGGAAATAAGTAGAGAGCCCAGAGCTGGCTTGGCATTTGGGGATTGGCTGATTGGATACACAGCATTTCTGGCCAAGCAGACCATTTACAATGACACAAAATTCATCTGAATTCCGGTTTGCTGACGTGGCACCATGGGCAAGAGTAGCTCCATCTTGGGCCTAGAAAGTTATTTCCACAGAACTAAGGTTGCCTACATCCATATGATTTTACTATTTATTTTTCCAGGAAGATAAGGCTATAGAGCAGCAAATTACTTCGTCGCTTTGTCAAGGAGGAAAATTAACTTTCCTGCTACCCTTCTGAATTCTTGGCCAGGAGCCCTCTGTAATAAAAACAGATTAACAAAAGAAAAAAAAAACAAAAACGTGTATGTGCATAAGGAAGCCCCACAAAGATACGAGACTCAAACAGCAGCCAGATAATTGAGGCTTCTACATCATCCTGAGCTAAGGAAAGGGATATGGGGTCTGGGGCCTCCAAAGTGGGAAGGCAATTCAGGGTAAGGTGAGAAGGGCAAATGTTTAGTAAACAAAGGTTGTCTTACTTGGAAGATAAATCTCTCAGTTAAAAGGTATCTCTGGTAATAGTTTTCTTCCTGGCACAAATACCCCTTCTGATATAAATTGTCTTTATAAATGTAGACTTTCCTTACAAAAGGGTAACTTCTACTCTTGTTTTCAGAGCTTCTCCTATGTCTGCAGTTTCTTAAAAATAATCAGCTCAAAATAATTCTTATGCCAAAGAGTCGTATTTTGAGGTGGCACATTCTGAGACTCTTTATTTTATTTCAGGATTTTCCGGAAAATGTATTCAGAAAAACCAACTATTCAACCACTTCTCTTCTCAGGATCATAGATGGCTCATCTGGGCAAACTGCTTACCGATGAAATAATTGTTTATTCATTAAGTAGCACTTCAAAATCCTCACCTCTTTGTGAGCACTCATCTTAAACTATTTATATCATGATTTTTTCCCAATTCCAAACAGATACCTACCTTGAAAGACTAGGATTGTACCACTAGAGCCCAAACCCCAAAACCCTAGAAATAGGGATTCTGGGATAGCTCAGTGGTTGAGTGCTTGCCTCACAATCCCAAGGTCTGGGGTTCAATTCCTGGCCCGGCCCATGCAACCCCATATGCTGAACTGCAGTGGAACTGGTAACTGCTAAATGGCTCATCAGCGAAGGTTCTCGCCTCCCACATGGGAGGCCCCCTAGTTTGGTTTGTGTCCTAAGCAAATGTTGAAAAACATCCTCCTATGTGAAATGAAACCGTGCCACAACTAATGATTTACAACTATGGAGACTGCTTGGGGCTCTCCCCCTTCTCTCTTTCTCTCTCTCTCTCACTCTCTCTTCTTCTCTCAAAACAAAACAAAACAAAACAAAAAACAAAACAAAACAAAAAACAAAACAAAACAAAACAAAAAACTATAAGTATCTACCTCTGACCTCCACTTTCAGGGACACTATTAAGGCTATCAAGGTGATATTCTCTCTAGCAGTACGGATATAATAATATAGTAATAACAGTAGCTAATGACCCAGCTTTGCTTGATCAGCAGGTTATTCTGGTGGTTACATAGGTCTTTTGAGAGACTTCACTAGATGGATTATCAAAGGGAAATGCTAAAGGAACTTGCTACTAAATAATCTGATACAAAAACGTATCTCCTACTGGTATTCCCTTTTTAAATGTGTGTCTTTTGATCTCTGAGCCAGGATCATTGTGACATGACACCTACCCTCACAACAGAAGAGCATCCAAAGCGCTTCTAGAGTCCTTGAGCAAGTGAGATGGGAGGGACAAGGGCATGTTGCAAAAATTCCATGAGAAATGCCTATGTTTTTAATATCATACTTGGCACATCATAAGTACTCGGTATTGGTAGCTATTATTATGATTTTGTAGCCTGTCATATAATTTCTCCTCGGCATCATTCTCCATATTGAAGCTCATCAATGAAAGAATTCTGTTTTGTATTCAAAACAGAATTTATAGGTCTTTACATTGAATCTTAACAAAAAGAAACACATACATAACTTTCTTCTAAGAAAATAATACATGATTGATATTTATATATTTATTAAAGTGCATTTTACATTTAATATTAGTGTATATATCAAAGATGCTTACTACATATACATGTTATTCAAACGCCTATATCATACCAAGACAAAGCTTTACATGTGATAGAGTTTTATTTTTAAAAAGTAAGCTCTTATCTGTATAACACAGTGCCTTACAACTGCCAGTTATAATCCACCAGGACTTAGAATACCTGGTCATTTATTAGGGTAGAATTTGGACTCTCTAAAAATATCCCGTTCCAGTTGGCTTGGAGAGGGCAAGCTGCCCTCTCAGATGGGCTAGAAGTGATTTCATTCTCTTGCTTGGAAATGCTGATAATATTTTGCAATTACGTTTGCTTGGTAGTGCAGCCTTTTACAAAGAACTAAAGTGTGCCACTGAGTGTCATTTAGATTCAGTCAAGCTGGATTTATATAAAGTAGAATGTTTTGGAGATAAGAATGAAGTAATATTTTTAGATCTTCTTAAATTTAAAAAGCTTTATGAAGCCATTAGCACATTCATTAAAGTAGCATTTAATTATGAGATGGGTTTTTATGCATATATAATGTACCAAATTAAGCAGAAGAAAATAACTAAGCCTTCTTACATTAACTGCCTTTCCATTTCACAGGTTTTGGAAAAGTAATTCTTAATTTTTCAATTAATTTTTTAATTAAGCACTCCCTGTAGGAATAGCAATTCCCTAGATTCTTTGAGAAAGACAAATGGAGAATAGTCAAAGTAGCAAAGCTTTCGAATAGAGGTCAATGTTTTCTCATTCTACATGAAAGTGAGCCTGGATCCCCTCTTTTTCTTTATCCCCATTATCTATCATGTTGTAGCTCAAGATCACAAGCTCAAAAGCCTGGGGACACCTGACAGGTAAATAAACAAGGGGTGTTTACCTAATGGAAGGGAGGCTGGAAAACTGGC
>PVKE010051499.1:0-10501 GCA_004027555.1 Craseonycteris thonglongyai | reverse complement strand
GCTCCGGGATCCCGCCCAGGTGCGCTCCGGAGCCGGGGGCCCGCCCAGGTGCGCTCCGGGGCCGGGGTCCCGCGCGGTCACCTGGGTGGATGGGTCACATCGGTAGTTTTCCTGGCAGTCCTGACGGGGCTCTACGACATAAACCCCACGACAGGCTGTCCCCGCGGCCGCCCGGGAATGCGCGGTGCGCACTGGGCCGCACAGCCAGTGTCCTCTCTAGGCAGGGGCTCTGCACCCACACACGAGTATGTGTGTGCCCCCTTCCTGACGATCGCCTGCCATCGGATGCCAACAGTGCGTCTCCACTCGCCATACCCCCCTGCCCGCCCCCGGGTAGGGACCCCCGAGCAGCCGCTAATGCGCCCTCAGTCTCCGCTGCCAGGCGCACCCACCGGCCGCAGTGCGCGTGCGCGCGCCCCCCCCCCCCGCGCGGGCCCTGCGGAGGCTGTGCGCATGCGTCGGCCCGGGCGCGTCGACGCCAGGTCAAGGGTCAGCCCGGAAGATGGCGGCCGCTGTGACCTTCCGCCGGCTGCTGGGCCGGAGGGGCGCGGCGGCGCTGAGCCTGCCCCGCGGCGCCAGGTGTTTTGGGGTGCGGACCTCACCAACCGGGGAGACGGTCACGCACACCGGCCAGGTAACCGCTGCGGCGTGGAGCGCGCCCGAGTGGGCGCAGCCCTGGCCCGGGGGCGGCTGAGGACCGTGCGGGCCCCGCGTCCCGGGGCCGGCGGAGCCGTGCAGCTGCCGCGCGCCCGGAGCGGTCTCGTCGCCCTGCCCGCGGCCTCCCCCGCGGCCGCCGCGATCACTGCGAGGCTTCCCGTCGCCCTGACCCGTCCCGGGGGGGACCTATCGGGACTACACTGCTTTTTATTTATTCCGTTCACACGTTAAGCGCCCTGTGCGTCCCCGGTGACCGACACTGAACTTCCCGTTCCCACCGCGTCCGTCCCCGGTGACCGACAGCATACTTTTCGTGCAGGCCGCGGCGTTTATTGTATGTTAACTGACGATATAAAATTTAAAAAATTACATTGTTAACAAATTTTAAATAAGGAAGATGTCCCGCTTGTCTTTCCATTTTAAAATGGTGGTTATTCCTTTTTTTGTTTTCCTTTGCTATAATTTCTCCCCGTTTAGGGGACATTTTCACGTTCACGGGTAAAGAAACATCTTTTTCTGCACTGGAACAAGAATCGCAGACGACTGAGTGAATATAAAGCATTTCTAAAATAGTACATTGTACAAATGGCGGTAAATGGTACATGTTCACACAGTAAATATACTCTCTATATAAACATTCAGCCTTATCGCAACCTAAACAGATCGGTCTCCAGCATCTCGGTGACATCTGATAGAACGGGCCAAGCGGTGAGCAAGACAAATAGCCTGGGCGCTTCACGTGTTAAGATTTGTTTTATTGAGAGAAGGTGAGAGAAGAGGGAAGGACGGCCCAGAGCGGGCTTCACAGTTGCACATCTTTAGTGGTGACATAGTTTCGTTCCACGCATGGGAGGCGAGAACCGTCCCCACCATCCCGGCAGTTACAGTTGTGCTACAGTTTACACGGGCAGGGGCCACGAGTGGACCCCGGGACCCTCCGGTTGCAAGGCAAGCCCTCAACCTGCTGAGCTATCCCAGCGTCCCCAGATAATACACTTCAATAACCCGAGAACCTGCTGTAACCCAGGGCTAGTGTTAGGCTGTACCCAGAAGATGAGAGGATACGTGAACCTGCATTATGAAGGTGTCACCACCCAGCAGACGGGACAAGCTGTCGGTCACACACCGGAAGGTGGGGGCGGGCCCCCTCCGCCAGGGTGCGGCTCCTGCTCCCCTGACCTTACAGTTCAGATTGTGGTCCTTGGTCACCTCAGGTGTGCTGCTGAGCAGTGCCTGGGGCGGCACCGTTCTCCTTCGTCCCTCACGCTTTTTGAGCATGAATGGCCTAGAGGATGAGAAAACCACTTTTCTGTCGTGTTTACAATTGATACTCGGTGACCTCTTTTGGAATTAGTCTGACAGTCATGTGATCTTTTTTCAGGTTTATGATGATAAAGACTACAGGAAAGTTCGATTTGTAAGTCGTCAGAAAGAGGTAAGCGAAGTATGTAGTAAAAGAGAGGTAAGCTTGCATAAAAACGTCATACAGGGTGGCCCCCGAGTAGCTGTACTGTGTAGTTTATTTGCATTTTATGACACCATGTATTACAGTTACATTCATTTCACAGCTTCAGCTTGTAAGTGCAGCAATGCTACAGCATTCCTCACAGCTGTGCAACTCACTGTGACAGCACGACACAGATTCATCTGTGTGATGCATTTCATTCAACGCTTACCTACGGTACTTTTGGGCTACTCTGTATAACAGACAAGAAAAATTAATACGTAAGATTTAAATAATTCTCCCCAAATTGTGAGTACCCTAGAAGCTCTGGAGTTCTGCATTCCCCCCCCCCCCAAATGTCAAATGTGTCCATTTCTGTTCTGGTCCCCCCCGCCCCCCAATATGTAAACAACATCTTGTAAGTTTTGGCTTATGTATAAATGAGTGGTCTTTTCTTTCATGTCTGTGCCTTACGCTCCTGAGACGCTGAGATTAAAGTGAAGTTTTCTCCTCCGTAGTCACTTGGGAGTCATTTCTTGACCTCAGTCAGCCTGTTAACCTTCTTGCTAAGCCTCAGCTCTCCCTCGGTTGTTTCCCCTCCCCTCTGATCTTGGTTGCGTTGTTCGCTTCCCAAGTCTGATTTTACTCCATTCCTGCGTTGTGGGTGTCCTGGGAGCAGGGGCAGCGTGGTGGAGACGGAGTTCAGAATGCCGGGTGGGGCAGCTCGGAGCAAGGGGGTCCTGGGGTCGCCCTTGCGGCCAGGCCCCCCAGCTCCTGTCAGCTCTTGTGATGCTTTAGTGCTGGTTTCTGGTGCCATAGCAGGCGCCTCTGGGAGCAACAACCAACCAAACAAAATCAGACGCGGCCAGTGTCGCTGCGCTGTCTGTGAGCTCTGCCGGGTCCTGAACTCACCACGATCCCGGTCTCCCTTCCTAGCTTGGGGGTCTCTGGGCCTTTTCCTGCTCAGGATCATGTGTGTCCGGGACATAGCTTCACGTTGTGAAGGTGTGTGACGGTGTCTGGCTTCCACTCTTGCAACAGGACTTGGGTGTTTAGTAGTATTTTTAAATGTTTTTGGTTTCCAAGAGACATTCCTGCTCTAGAAGACTTTAGGAGGCGACATCGAATGTCTAGAGCTCCCACCACCCCTTGTGCCCTCACGCACTTCCCTCTTGTTAACATCCACCTTCTGTGCCACACTTGTTACAAGTGCTCCGTGTAAGCACCTGATGATACATTAGTATCAACTCAGCCCATAGTTTACACTCCTCTATGCCAGCGGTTCCCAGCCTTTCCCCACTTGTGCTCCCCTTTTAAACCCATTTCTATAGATTGTACCCCTTGTTTTTAAAACAGCTGTTTTTAAATACTGATGCTTTTTGTTTCATGCCTATCTTAATGTAAAACAGTAGAAACTAGGTAATAAGTTAGGAAAGAAGAAGGACTGCACTAAAAACGCAAACCATGGATTTAATTTGGCAGTATTGTAACATGGTTAAACATCGTTACTGATTATTTTTCACGTACCCCTAGAGGGCTCGGCCCTGCCCCTTTACACACTGACATTGGCGCTCCACGTCCTGTTTTGCAGTGTCTCGTGCTGAGTGTCCTGCAGCCACCGGGGCCATGGGGTTGTAATCCTGGTGTCCCTCCAACTTCCCCTGTCCCTGTTTATCCCATATTGGCAGTGACCCCAGTCCGGCCTTCATTTCTTTGCTGGCTTCCTTCCCCCCTGTCACAACCACGCGTCTCAGGTTCATTTCCTGCCCTGGACCTGATATGGCCGTCTGTCAGCGCCCTGCCTCCTCCCGTGTGAAGTGGCAGCAGGCTGTTGGGCTCATTGCCACGGGTCAGTCACTGTCCTGTGTGTCCTGACAAAGCTGGACACGTGCATGGGAGGGGGACAGAGGGGAGAGCAGGTGATGAGTGGTTAACAGTCTGTGACTCTAGGAAAAGACGAAATGAGGATTCTTTGCCCGATTGTGATTCTGCAACATTTCTGTGAGTTTGAAATTGTATCTCAATGGAAAGTTAAGTGTGTGTACACATGTATTCATTAAATGCCCTGTGTGTTTTGAAGCTCTGTAATTATATGAAAAGGTGCAAATACAGTTGTGCCTGCCCGTGGGTCATGGATGTGGTGGGGGTGTGGCCTACACAAATGTAAATGTGAGGTCACCATGTCTGTGTACTTGGCCGTACAAGCCTCTCTCTTTTGGTTCCAGGTGAACAAGAACTTTGCTATTGACCTGATTGCTGAGCAGGCCGTGAGTGCAGTGGGGACCCGCGTGATATCGTGTGACGGCGGTGGGGGCGCCCTGGGCCACCCGAAAGTCTACATAAACTTGGTAACGTGACCCGCTGGGTCCCCGTTCTCACCCGGCTTCCTGTCCTGGCTGGGCTGTCATGGTGGCCCGTGCAGTGTCCCTCTGACCGTAGGCTCTCCCCGGGAAGGGCCGCCTGCCCGCCGTGTGCCACACAGGGTGCTCAGACGTGGGCATCAGACTGTCTCCCTAGACGTCATTTGGAGGCCATGCTGGCTGATGAGCTCACTGGGAGCCCCAGGAAGAGCACTGGGGACCCCAGGGCAGCGCAGGGAGTCTGCAGCTGAGGCTCCTCGGGGGGCACGCGGGGTCCGGGGGCGGCGTGAGTGAGCTTGAACCCCAGCCCCGTGGGGCCCCCGCCCTGCTGGAGAGAGGGCGCTGTGGCCATGGCCCATGTCCTGGCTCTTCCGCCCTTGCGGGCCCTGAGGGGCCCCCTGTGCAGGGCAGGCCCGAGGCCGGGGAGGGCGGGCGCGGTTCTGGGCTCAGCCGTGAAGCGGGTTGACCGGGCGGTCCTGGCCGCGCTCTGCGTCCCGGGTGTAACTTTAGGTTTGAAGTCGAACGTGGAAATATGAGATCTTTTGAATCTTTTTTCAGGACAAAGAAACAAAAACCGGGACGTGCGGCTACTGCGGGCTCCAGTTCCAGCAGCAGCACCACTAGGCCGCGGGCGTCCGCGTCGTCGGGGACACGCCGGTGCAGGCGGAGGGCGTCCGGGCACGAATAAAGCGCAGTGTGGCGGTCGCCGCTCGGTGTGTGTTTGTCCTGCGGAAGGGGCTTGAGGACGAGCGGCCCTGACAGGGGCTCACGCAGGGTCCCCGCCACCGGCCGCGCGCTCGCAGCACGAACATCGTCCGCGTGACCACGCCGGGCGGGCGGCGGAGGGGGACGGAGGGCTGCGCTCCCCACGCATCCTGGAGCCGCACCCCAGGCCCACCATTCTGACACCCGGCCCGAGACCCCGCAGAAACCACGTGTCCCGCTGCCCAGCGCGGTCAGTGCCTGTGACGGGCCAGCCTCTTCGGGGCTCTGAGCACACGCAGGGGGCGTGGTATATGGGATGACATCATCCAGGTGGGCGGACCCGGCCTCTGAGCACGCGCAGGGGGCGTGGTATACGGGATGACATCATCCAGGTGGGCGGACCCGGCCTCTGAGTATGTGCAGGGTGCGTGGTGTGCAGGATGACGTCATCCCGGTGGGCGGGCCCAGCCCTCTGAGCACGCGCAGGGGCGTGGCGTGCAGATGACATCATCCAGGTGGGCGGCCCCGGCCCCTCTGAGCATTGCAGGGGCGTGGCGTGCAGAGTGACGTCATCCAGGTGGGCGGGCCCGGCCTCCCCCCTCAGCATCACTGATCCCTGAGGCTATTAGGAAGTCAAAACTGCACTTTCCCCACAGAAGCGAGGCTCCGACCACCCCCCACTTTGTGCCTAGACAGGAGCTGCAGGGGGGTGGCGGGGTGGGGGTGGGGGCGGCGTCAGGAGGCGCCTGTGCACCCCGGGTTGCCCACGCCTGAAGCCAGGGAGGTCATGGGGGTCAGGACACGCGCCATCCCCCAGCAGAAGCCGAGGTTGAGACACGTGTCTGGTGTCGCCACAGCAGCACGTGGGGAGCAGGGCAGACCCTCAGGGCGCACGGCCTGTCCTCACCCGGCTCCTGGGGCTCCTGGTCTCGGGAGCCTGGGCGGCTGGCCTTGGTCTGGGAGCTTGTGTTTGGGGGACAGTGCCCCCCACCTTCTCGGGTTCTCACTGCCAGTCGCTTCTTGGGACATGGAGAACAGACTACAGACCACGACCCGCCAGGGAGCAGGAACAGGAGAGAGGGGTGGGTGCGGGGGCCTCTTGTGACGTCAGACCCGGCCCCATGGGGCCCCCCAGCCCATAAGAGAGGAACACAGGCCACCCAGGTTGTTTCAGGGGCCGCTACGGAGGAAAAGGCGGAGTGCGGGTCCTTTGAGGGGCCGGCTGTCACTGGAGGCGTGAGGACTGGGGTCTCGGGTCTCCTTCGCAGGTCAAACCTGGGCAGGCAGCGGGGGTCTGTTCCCGCCCCCGACGTCGTGTGCTGGGGGTGGGCCGGCCTGGGGTCCCTGTCACCCGGGAGCCTCCTTCCCCACGTGCTCTACGGCCGCCAGGGAGTGAGAAAGACCACACGCACCCCCCTCATCCGGACCCAAGTGACTATAGGGGGGGACCTTCACTGTCAGGATTTTACTTGGACCCACGTTGCGCAGCCATTTCTCCTTTGACTCCCGGGGAGCGTGACCCCGGGGAGCTGTCTTCGAAATGGGCATCAGTCTCCCTGAGATGCGTGATGAAGGTGCCGGTGTCTGGAGGCGCCGCGTGGGGATCGACCGCCTGCAAACGGAGCAGCGGCGCGTTTGCGGCTCCAGGACGCGCTTCCAACGCGCCGGGGCCGAGCCGGGGCCGAGCCGGGGCTGCGGCTGGGGGGCCTGTGCGTCCCGGGGCCTCGCTGGCGGGGGGTCGCACCGACGGCTCCAGGGACGCCCTGGGGGAGGGGCCTCCTGGGGTCTCCGCCCAGAGGCGGCCCTCCCGCCACCCACCCTCGCGGCTCTGCGACCTCTGACGCGGGGAGACAGCAACGCAAACGCCCTGGTACCCAGACGGCGCCCCGCCGCGCCCCGGCCTGCCCGCCAGAGGGCAGTGGTGCACAACCGAGGCCGGTGCCCGGGTCGCTGACACCCTGATGCGTCTGGCAGCGGGGAGGCCGGGCAGGTGGGATTGGTGCTTCCGCTCCAACCGGCCGGGACGGGGAGGAGGGTTGGGGGACTCTGCTGCGTGACCAGAACAGCCGGAGGCCCCTGCAGGGCGCTGACCCCGGCCTTGACCCCGGCAGGCCCCGGGCAGGCCCCAGCGCCCCCACCCCCAGCCCTCCTCCCAGGGTCCCTCACTGGGACTCCCTGATGGGTGCCGTGTGGCAGCACCCCGCCCCCACCCCGGGGGGCATTTCCTTTGGCCTGCAGGCGGGCTCACAGGCAGGGAGGCCTGTGCCAAAGGGGGTGACTGCAGACAGAACCCCACGGGGCCCCCCGGCCGCTGGTTCCGCGGGGACAGCGCCTCGGGCAGATGCAGAAGCACCTACTTACGCAGGGAAGGCTGGCCTGGCCGGGGACCGGCCCGCAGCCCCGCGACGAGGACTCTGCGCCCGGCTGGTGCAGAGCGGTTGCCTGCATCTGACCGCGTGCGGTTCACGTTCTCTTTCGGCATTTCCCCTAGAACGGAGCCCCTGCCATGCTCGGATCCATAGGGCTGTGCCCGCGAACGGACAGGTGACGCTGTGCCCGGAGAGCTCCATGTCCCCAGGGGGTGACAGCAGGCCCACGGGGCAGCCCCTTTCCGCGTGTGGACCTGTGCTCCGCTCCTCAGGGCCAAGGCCAGGGCTGCAGCGCGCGTTCATTAGACACGCGGAGCTCTTAACACTTGGTTTTTGTGCAGTTACTTAAAACTTAACATGATAATTAACTCAATTAAATTTCCGCTGATTGCTCTCCAAATGCAGTCTTATAAAATATGAATTAGCAGCCCTGGGAATGCCTGTAACGACTGAATCCCCATGAGACGGGCTGCTTTGGGGACTGTCACACCACCATGGGGACCCCAGGAAATGAGAGGGGACGGGTCACTGAAAACAATCACAGCCGCCGGCCTTCAGGTTCAGGGACGACCTCACAAATGTCAAACTCCTGCTCGGCAGCAGTTACGTTTCTCTGTGGGTATTTCTGGCATTTTCGTAATTTGGTGACTGCAGTGAACATAACTTGTTTGCAGCCTGAGGAGATGGGACAGGTCCCATATGTGTGGGGGGTGCTCTGGGGATGTAGTCCACATCCTGGGACCTCGTCCCCACGGCTGTCACACGGGTGGTGTGGGCCCAGGACGCCTGCCAGCAGACAGCGTGCCCCTTTCCTAGGACACTCAGCACACACGGCTCCACCTGGCCCCACCAGGCAGGGAGGGCGCCCAGGAGCGCTGCCCTGGTGCCTGATGTGCCGACGCCCTGCAGAGCTGGCTTCCTGGGGACCAGGGTGACAGCCGGCCTGAACGGAGGGAGCCAACAAAGGTGCCAGGACCAGGCAAAGTGAGAGCAGGACCCACGTGGAGCCTCACGCCCGTCCTGTTCAGGAGTCTCAGCTCCCAGGAAGCCGCCCTTCTGGGTCCAGGTGATGACTCACGGCTGTCACCCTCTAGGGCCACCTAGTCCTCACTGCCCCCGGCCTCTTACTTAGGAAGCGTCCACGCCACGCACAGCGCAGTCTCAGGTCCGTGGGGAGGCACTCTGTTCCAGGGCTCACCACTGCCCGCCTGTCCCTACGCGCCTGCCGACTTGGCTCATCGTGGGCAGTCGTGCGCGTCCCTTCAAGTGCACTCCCGGTGAGTTATGGCGGCTTCGTTAATGAACGGAGCTTGTTCTGCAGCCCAGAGGCTGTCAGGCACGCTGTGGAGGAGCCCCGGCTATGTGTGGGCTGATGTACAGACATCAGTGCTGCGTCAGCAGGTTCTTCCTGCCCGGAGTCTCAGCCCCACGCCCCCCAAGGGTCTCCTGGGTAAAACTCGTGGGTACCGCTGAAAATGCCCGAAACGCATCTGCCCCAAGGCTGCTGGGTGGGGCCTCAGGGCGCCCTGGGAACAGGGGAAGGGGTGTGAGACCCGCAGGCGTAGACCTGGGGTACCCGGCGGGATCGGCTGCACGGAAACAGAGAAGCAGGTGGTCCAAGAAAAAGCTGCAGAGGACGGACCCCCTCTAGGCTGCTGTCCTGTCTGTCCCCCAGAGTGGCCTCTGCCCCCCGCCCCCAGAGACCCCCTGCTGGGCCTGGGCTTCCCAGGAATAGCCCCAGGACAAGTCAGACTCCCGGCCCCCCCACGGGGGGCCCTGCCTGTCATTCTCACCCGCTGTTTCCTAAGGGACGCTCGCTCCTGAGCATCACGTCACTGGCCCTGTGGCCTCCAAGCCTCCAGCTCTCGTCAGGCACTGGCCGTCCCAGCCGTCCCTGTGATCCCCGTGCTGGCCCTGTGCTTGCTCTCACGCTGCTGACCACATGCAGGCCCTTCTCTGGGCTCCAGGACCCATCCCTGTGCCCCTCACTTGGGGCCTCCTGGGTCTCCAGGCGGCTGGGGAACCCTGGGAGAGGGCAGCATCTCCTGCGGGGGGTGGGCGCCCCACCGTCTGTTGTCCGTCCCTGCAGATCCCAGGTCACTGGGAAGAACACTCATGTGACGCTGGTGCTCCCGCCCGGAGCCTCCACAGCTCCTGCAGGGACAGTCGCTGGCCCAGCTCCCCTGGAAGGAAGCAGGGGTGTGCCATGCGTCCTGGGCAGTGTGATGGGATGAGACATTCAGGGGGGACCTTTATCACCATCTCGTTCTCCTTCCCCCTCACTCGCGCTGCCCTGAGGGGCCGGCTGGTAACCCAGCTATACCATCCGAATCACAAAACCAGTGATTTCTATAAAAAAAGAAACATGGTACTCTAAAAACTCCGGTTACAGAATAAAAATCGCCCCTCAGAGTGAAAGCTGGAGGCCTGTCCCGGCCCCACGTGGAGGAGGAGCTGAGGTCCCGCCCACTGTGCCCCCTCTCTGCAGCCCCACACTAGTGTTCAGGCCACGGGCTGGGCGTCACCACAAAGCCCGGCAGGAGGTCGATGACTGAGCTGAAGGAAGCACGGGTGACACCGGGGTCACAGGCATCGCCACTGCCCGCCACGGTGATGAAGCGCTCAGGCCCCAGGCCCAGGGGTGCAGTGGGCCAGTGATGAAGCGCACAGGACCCAGGGCGCAGCGGGCCGGTGATGAAGCGCACAGGCCCCAGGCCCAGGGGTGCAGCGGGCCAGTGATGAAGCGCACAGGACCCAGGGCGCAGCGGGCCGGTGATGAAGCACTCAGGCCCCAGGCCCAGGGGTACAGCGGGCCAGTGATGAAGCGCACAGGACCCGGGCCCAGGGGTGCAACGGGCCAGTGATGAAGCGCACAGGACCCAGGCCCAGGGGTGCAGCGGGCCGGTGATGAAGCGCACAGGACCCAGGGTGCAGCGGGCCGGTGATGACGTGCACAGGACCCAGGG
>PVKE010051498.1:0-10621 GCA_004027555.1 Craseonycteris thonglongyai | reverse complement strand
CAACATAAAACGAGTGGGATATTTGACATTGTCTTTGAGAAACTACTGCATCAATATCTGGTTCCATGGAAGTAGTTACAATCTCAATGAGTTCTCAAGGTGCGCATCGGATATTTTGGTTCTAATTTTACTCTTCATGTGTTTCATCCTTGAAAATAGTTACTCACAAATGTAGGTGCTGCCAAAGAGCAATGACATGAATAAGGTGTGATTGTGAAGGGAGGGCTATTCGTCTCTGGGAAGATAGGTTTTATAAAAGTTCAGTAAAGAGACATGATTCAAGTTTTCTTTATGTTGAATGTCAGATTATAGCTCTATGCATTCCATTTGAAAATGGGCAGGTAACATATTTATGTTAACTGAAAGTGGAGTTGCAAATGTACCAAAATGTTGATTATTTTTTCAGAAATCTTAAAACCTGTTTTCAAATTCCTGTATCAAATAGAAAAGCAAGGCTGTATATTTTTCACTGTTCATGGGACCATGTTTAGCCAATATGTCGAAATGCGTATAATTGTTTGCTTTAATTTGAGCTTGCCACAATTTTAGTTTCATTTGGAATGCTGTTATGGTTTGAAACATCTCATATTGATAAGTTGGTTTTCACCTATAAGACATATCTTTAACTCATTTACATGAGCAGTCAAATCCACTAAAAATGGTAAATCTGTAAGCCAGTTTTCATTATCATGTTCTGGCACAAATTATGTTTTTGATACCATAAATGACTTGACTTCATGTCACAAATCATAAAATCTTTTCAACATTTTGGCTCAACGTAACCATCTTCAAAACTAAACAATGATGCCATAGTCAGCATTCATACTTCTATGGAATTCTTGGAATTGGCAATGATTCAGTCCCTTGGCCCTTATGGAATTCACAGCCTTGATGACAATTCGCATGATGTTATCTATTTTTAAAGCTTTTGCACATAAATTTTCTTGATGTACTATGCAATGATACTTCATAAAACATGAGTTTCAAGCAGCAAGTGTTTTGTCTTCTATTAATTTTACAAGTCCCTCTCTTCTGCTTACTTTTGCTGGGGCACCATCAGTATAGGCCTAAACCTATGTTTTAACTGTAAAATTAGGGGGTCGTCTTATACGCCGGAAAATACAGTAACTATACCAGATATGTTCACAATGGACAAAGAAAATCACTTTAACATATTTTTTACTGTTATGTTTAAAATTCTGGATTTAGTTATATCTTTTAATGGCATTAAAGATGCCACTTCTTTAGTGACATTATACTTGTCATCAATACCTCTAATAAAAATGGCAAGTTGTGCCATATCTGTAGCATTGATGCTTCATCCATCACCAAAGCATAAAGTTTAAAATTAGCAACTTTACTGGACAGTAAACCTCCCTTCGATAGATTTTCCAATTACTTCTGTTTGCCTGATGAGGCAAACTGATTTTAGAAACATTCCCTTTTTTGGTCAGGACAAATTATATCTGCCACACCTTCCATACATTACTTAATAAACTCATCATCAGTAAAAGATTTTGATTATTTTGCTATTAAATTTGTTACCACATAGCTAGCTTGTACCATAGAGTCTGTTTGAGTTGTAACTTTTTTTTTTTAATTTTGTTGAAAAGACAGACATTTTTTCAGTTCCACTATTTTGTCCATATGACACATTCCTTCATATGCACCAAATTTGGCAGCATGTTTTTGCATATAATGCCTTTTCAAATTACAGCCTTTGAAAACTGGCACCAATTTTCTACAAATTAAGCAGAGTACCTTACTATTTGCCATGACAAAAAATGTATTATCTGTCCACTTTTTGTTGAACAGTCGTCATTCATAATTTTTTTTTGGGGGGGGGGTTCTGTTTTCCTCTGTGATATTGTGGAAACCACACTGGCATTTAAAAAATAATAATAGATAAGCAATTATATTTACTTGTGTTATAAAAATTAATAGGAAAATAAAAAAGCAAGTTTTAATAATCAAGTAAGAATACTTACATGTCTCCTAAATAATATTAAATGGCTATTACTTACAAAGGTAGGTTGAAATATTATCAATAATTGTTATGTTTGTTTCACCAAGTCTCTACAAGCTCACATAATGTCAGGTGGTGTCAATTCAACTGTCTGTGCTTAGAAGATAACACACTGGAAGCCAAACAGCACTGTAAAACTGAAGCTGTACATGCATACAAATAGAGTGGCTAAGCTGCTAGGACAATTGAACTCTCTGTCACAGTTCAATTTATACAAAGTTGGCAATAGAGTTCTTTTGCTCTTTATGAGTTAATTTTAAGTTTTTTGTTTCTCCTGGCCAAACTGTTTGGAATTATAATGTGAATTATAGATAATACTCCAATATTTGTGTATGTAACTTATTCTGATTATTCCATTTTGTTTTGTTTTGGTTTTTTGTCACCTGCAAAGTTTGCACTCAAGAACTGCACAATTGGAGATATATATATATATATATATATATATATATATATATATATATATATATATATATCACAAAAATATCTCATAAGGTTTTAAGAAAGTTTACAAATTTGTGTTGGGCTGCATTCAAAGCCATGCTGGGCTGCATGCAGCCTGCGGTTGAACAAGCTCATCTTAAACATTAGCAAATGAATGCCCAGCCTTAGGAGCTTTTTTATCCAGCGATATTTTCTTTATCAGTATAATGCTGTTTGTTGTAACCCTTTATCTCTGGGTTTCATCCCTTCCCTCTGAATGCCTATAATATTTTTTTCTGTCCCTTGCTGTATCGATTCCTTTTTACCCAAATAATACTGTCTAAAATAGGTGTTCAATAAAATAACTATGCAATGCCTAACATAAAATAAGTTTATAAATGATTGAAAGAATATTCATGAAGTATAGGTAGCTGGTTTCTTTACACTGAAGAGATTTCTTTGGACAGAGATATGTGCACGCGCTTTGGGGGACATTCTCAGGACATCCACCACAATTCCCATTGTCTTTTGTTTTAGGCTCCAAATATTGAGCCAAATACACTGACTTGTTATATTAGCTTTTAAGCTACTGCATACTGACTGTTATGCCCTTTAGCAATTGTGCATTTTTATGGGCTGTTCACAGAGGACGGTCAAGTCTTTTTTCTTGGTCTGAGTTCCTCAGCTTCATTCTTAAATTTTATCTATCTCACAATATGTCATTTTTTTATGCTTCAAACAGTGGGCATTTTTAGTAGTTTTGTCCATTGTGGAGTGAGAAGGATTTCTGATATTTTCTAAGATTCCTATGTAAAGTGACTAGAAAGATAAATCTCCCCACTGAAAAGCTGTATGATTAAACTGTCTAGATCCAGAGTAAAGAGGCAGATGATGAACAAGCTTCTGCCAGGGGAGGACAGCAGGATGCATTTCACAGCTCACAATGGAACTCTACTCATAAGAACAAATGAAGAATCACGGGTCTGTAGGAAAACATCAGCGGCGTGGTTGCAGACAGCTGAATGTAATTACCCACCTCACCCAGAACGAGAAAGTGAAAATTAACAGATGTTGAATCATGGGGCGAGAAGGCACTTCCAGCTATGCATGTGCCAGGCACACACTTTTTATTTCATTTTTTTATCGGATGCAACGTAACAAAGTTCTAGTGAGAATTACAGTAAAAATGGCAGTCCTACAAGAACCACAATGTATCTCAGGTCCTGTGCAACCCAGTGCAAACCACTCAGCCTGACATAAAAGATCCGTTCTAAGACTTACTCATGCTATCTTACTCTCAGTGCCTTTTCTTGTCTAGCCTAGTTATTTCAGTTCCCTGTCCTTACTCTGGGAAAGCCTTCCTGTTCATAATCCTTCAAGACAACTTCCAGAAATCTTTCTCTTTCACTCCATAACAGTTTTTAAGCTTTAGAATTGCTGAGCCTCTACTCACAGCTGTGTGTTGTAAGGCAAGATCCTGTCTTCATTTTCTCATCAGAAAAATGTGGATGAGCATCCCCAACTTTCAGGAGTAGTTTATGAAATGAGACATTTGTGTAATACTTAATATAGTCTTTGTCAGGTAGTAGATTGTATAATTCAATACTAGTCCAGGCTCAAATATATAGAGCCTGGATGAGTTGCCCATTAAACATTGATTTGATAATGAATTGGATTTGTTAGCTCATAGTCAACTTCCAGAGCACAAAATGCCCACATTCTTCAAAATGCCCAGAGATGGATTCTTTCAAACTACCTTTGAATGAAATGAAAGGAGGAATGTATGATAAACTACAGTGATTGTAATTTAATGAACTCCATTGCACAATCAAGAGATGATATTGATATGATATAGTGCCATCAGTTTTTCTAAGGAGTTTTATTCTTATCTTGACAGGCAAAGGGAGATATTTGCAATACATATAAGGCTTAAAGAACATTAGTCTCAAACTTTTATGTGCAATACTGTCAAATATGAGGAAGAAACCTGAAATTGACTTTCACAAGAGAATTAATGAAGTTTTTAGGGTTGGCTTGAAATTCCTAATAGATATCCGATAGGATTTTTTTTTTCTTTTTGATTATATGGTTCGAGGTCTTTTTTTAAAAATGAAGAGCATTTAACTCTACTTTCTACTTCTGAATTTTTGCAATGTCAGTGATGAACTGTGAATGGACACCAAGTACTGTTGACTAAAGCGCCTTGTGTGAAAATGAAGCATCAGTGTCTTCATTACCACCCTCATTTTAATTTTTATAATTACCTCTTTAATTCTATCCATGGTGTTCATTTTTAGACCTCAAATTTAAGATTCTTTGGAAAATAATTCTGTAATATAGAAGTTCTGGTCTATGAGTATTTTATAAACTTTGGATGGAAGAGAATCCTCTCTATATAGGAGTGAGAATTACATAGGTATATCTCTACTCTAGTACATGAAAAAGTAGGAATCATAACTCAACACATAAAGATGTTAAACCAAGATTTTTTTAAGGTATTTTTACTAATCAATCAAGATGGAGTGAACCACATGGTGCCCCCCACCCCCCAGTTTCATTCACACCCTAGAATAACCCCAGAGCTTGTGAATGTTACTGATTAAGAAAAAGGGTCTTCGAGGATGTAATCAAGTCAATGGTCTTACTATGAGATTATCTGAGACAATTGAGTGGACCTTGAATCTGACGGCACGTGTCCTTTAAAAGATATATAAAACAGAGAGCTATAGAAAAATGAAGGAGGCAAGATGACCATGGTGGCAGAATGGGAGTGTTGCAGCCACAAACCAAGGACCAAGTAGAGCCATCTGAAGCTAGGAGAGGAAAGGAGGCATTCTCCTTTAGCCTCGGGAGGGAGAATGGCCCTGCTTCTACTCTGATTTCAGAAACTTTTGCCTCCAGAACTGTGAGAAAGCATTTCTGGTGTTTAAAGATATCAGGTGTGATCATTGTTATAGCACCCACCGGAGTCTAATAAACAAGGCTAGTTTTAATTCTGGCACACTCAAATAAAGTATTGGGTCCCTTTCTACTCTCTTCAATTACAAAAAATTTCAAGTTTGCTTTATTTTATTTCCCTCTGTTTTTTTTCTTCTCTGCTGATGTACTGCAGCTGCCAATGTTCTCTGCCAGTGATAATGAGAAGGTACTGTGCTTCCCTTCCTGTGTCTCTGCGGATGACATTCAAAGCACCTGTCAGCAAGTCCTACACTTTCTGTTGTTTTATCCTACGTGAGTTTCCCTGGTCTGTTACATTTTATGTGGTCGTGAATCAGAGTGAGGTTGGAACAGGAAAAACCTTCTCTGTCCACCTGTCTTGTTCTTCCATCAAGCTTTCACGTAACATTTAATCATCATCACTACATTTGCATGAATGAATGCTTATCTGTTGCTTAGGCAATAAACAGTTTTAATAAAGAATGACATTACAATTTAAACATCTGAATAAGTACTTCCTATGACCACACCATTTGTTTCAGAAATGGAAATATTCATGTTGGCTGATGATGCCTTATAAAATTTAGGTAGGATGCAGATGTTTCACTACTGCCATGAGGGGTCACTTTCTCAGTTGAGGCCTGAGTGTTGAATTTTTACCACTGAGGTATGATCCCTTATAGCAGTATTACATGGACTGCCCTTTGTTCTTGGGGTCATAATGACGGATCCAAGTTTGATCACCTGTTCACTGATCTTCTTTAAAAAGTCCTTGTCTTCGCTTTCAAAAATTTCAAAACAATTGGAAGAATTTTTTTCACTGTTAAGAATTCAGTAACAGCATGCTGTTTGAACCAGACATCTGAACACTTTTTCATTTTGATGTGCACTGGCTGAAAAATGTAAGCATCCGTATGTGCAAGGTCAGAATAATGGAGGGGAGATATCACGTGACTACACAGAACAAGTTATATATCCAGATATGTCTAACGTGACAAAAAATATTACAATGGAGGTAAAATTTATATGCCCACTCACATAGGTAACTTCTAGGGTTTGCTGGGCTCTAAACCAGAGGTCTGTGACAAATTGATTCCATGGGTCACACCAGTCCATAAACATGCTTTGCATGGCCTGAATTTATCTTCTTGAATACAGAATTGAAGACTCATAGCCTAACAGATTAAAATCCAGATTTATGGCTTATCTTATAAAACAGAAAAAGTCTGGGAATTCTGGGCCTAAATTCTCAAGTGGCAACAATTGGCCGAAAAACTACCAAGCCATAAGAGATATATACTACATATGTCACTGTAATTATGTGATGACCTCCATCTTACTCTGCTTATTTCTTTAAATTACATTGTCCCTTATAACATTTGATATCTTAAAATTTGTTTAAAGCCTCTGTAACTCTGATTTCTATTTAGGGACTCATTCCTTTAATGAGTCATTCTCAATTTTTATATGTGAAATTATCTAAGAAAATTTCTCCCCTTGGAATGCCTGATCCACAACAGAGTCATCCCAGCTCTGTTCACAAACATGATTGAAGGCAATACTTCATTACTTTTAAACATTATAGCATGTAGTACCCCATATTTTTGTTCTATTTTTAAAAAATGTCTTCAAGTTTCCCAAATTTCTTAGTGTTTGATGTTTTTTATCAAAATCATGTATTTTTATTTTGCATTGAAAAGAAGCATTCCCACTTTTCACCCTTATCTTCATTTGACTGTCTACAATTTTTAGGTGGCATACATTATTATATTCGTTTCAGGTGTGCAAAATAGTGATTCAACATTTCTCTATCTTACAATGTGATCACCACACTAAGTCTAGTAAACTGCCTGTCACCATGCAAAGTTATCCCACTATTATTGACCATAGTCCCCTTTATGGTTTTCATACATCCCTCCACACTCTACTCTGGCAGCCATCAGTTTATTTGTTTCTATGAATCTGGTTTTTGTTTTGTTCTGATTTTTTTTGTAACTCCACATATAAATGAAATCATGGGGTATTTGTTTTTCTCTGTCTGGCTTACTTCACTTAGTATAATATGCTTTAGGTCCATTCATATTGTCACAAATGGCAGGATTTATTCCTTTTTAGTGCTGAGTAATATTTTATTATATATATGAGGACCATCCAGAACAAAAGCCAGGTATTGTCAATATAATGAGAACAGTTACATGGATAGATACTTTCCAGAGAGCCAAACATACACATACATACACATACCACATCTTCTTTATCCATACATCTATTAATGGACACTGAGGTTGCTTCCATATCTTGACTATTATAAATAATGCTGCCCAATAAACATAGGGGTACATATATCTTTTCAAATTAGTGTTTTTGCGTTCTTCGGATAAATGCCCAGAAGTGGAATTGCTGGATTCCCTAATGGTTATATTTTTAGTTTTTTGAAGAATTTTCATTCTATTTTCCGTAGTGGTTGCACAAATTTGCAGTCCCACCAAAAGTGCATAAGGGTTCCTTTTTCTCCACATGCTCACTAACACTTGTTATTTGTTGACTTTTTGATAATAGCCATTCTGATTGGTTTGAGGTGGTATCTCATTGTGGTTTTCTGACTTAGATGTGTATTTCCATGATGATTAGTGATGTTGAGCATCGTTTCATATGTCTATTAGTCATCTGTATGTCTTCTTAGTAGAAATTCCTCTTCATGTCCTCTGCCCATTTTTTGATCTGACTGTTCATTTTCTGTTATTGAGTTGTATGAGTCCCCTACACAGTATTTTGAATATCAGCCCATTACCAAATATGTCATTTGTGAATGATATATTCTTCCATTTATTAAGTTGTCTTTTTGGGTATTTTTGGTTTTCTTCACCATGAAGAATCTTTTCTTGTTCCAGGAGACATATCCAAAAAGATATTACTAAGACTACTCAATATTTTACTGTTGATGTTTTCTTCTAGGAGTTCTACAGTTTCAAGTCTTACATTTAAGTCTTTCATCTGTTTTGGGTTTACTTTTGTTTATGGTATAAAGGAGTGGACCAGTTTATTTTATTTTATTTTGTTTGCATGTACAATTTTGTCCTGTTTTGCTACACCACTTATTGAAGAGACTGACATTACTCCATTATATAGTCTTGCTTCTTTTGTCATAGATTAATTAAGCAAGAGTATTCATTTTTGGCTCTCCACTCTGTTCCATTGTTTTTGTGCCTGTACCATAACATTTTGATTTGCATAGTTAATTTTGTGTATTTTGAAATCCATGCAACATAATACCTGCAACTTCGTTCTCTCTCAAGATTGCTTTAGCAATTCATGATCTTTTGTGAGCCCATATAAATTTTAAGATTATGTTTTTCAATTCTGAGAATACCATTGGTATTTTGATAGAGATTGCATTGAATCTATAGATTGTTTTGGGTAGAATGAACATGTTAACAATGTTAATTCTTCCTATCCATAAGCATGATATATGCTTCCATTTATTTGTGTCCTTTGCAATTTCTTTCTTCTATGTCTTATTCAGAATACAGATCTTTTACCTCCTTGATTAAATTCATTGCTAGGTATTTTATTAATTTTGATGCAGTTGTAATTAGGATTATTTTCTTAATTGATCTTTCTGATTACTTGTTATTAATGTATAGAAATTTGGTGTATTTCTGTATATTAATTGTGTATCCCCTGCTACTTTACTGAATTCATTTATTGTGTTAATATTTTGATGAAATCTTTAAGGTTTTCGTTATATAATATTGTATAATCTGCAAATAGTGACAGTTTTAATCTGTTAAATATATTGTTAAATTATTTGCTAGTATTTTGTTGAGAAAATTTGCACTTATGTTCATCAGAGATATTGGCCTGTAATTTTTTTTTTTTTGTAGTGTCTTTGTCTGGTTTTGGTATTAGGGTATCTGGCCTTGTAGAATGAGGTTGGAAGCATTTATTCCTCTTCAATCTTTTGAAATAATTTTGAAAGGATAGATATTAATTTATCTTTAAATGGCTTGGGGAATTCACCTGTGAAGCTGTCTGGTCTTGGGCTTCTGTGTGTTTGAAGTTTTTTTATTATTACATTAATTTCACTTGCTAATAAATTGTCTGTCTAGATGTTCTGTTTCTTTCTGGTTCAAGTCTTGGAATGTTGCATGTGTCTAGAAACTTACATGTTTTTTTTCTAGGTTGTCCAATTTGTTGGCATATAATTGTTTGTAGTACTCTTTAATGATCCTCTGTGTTTCTGTATGTCACTTGTGATCTCTATTCTTTTATTTCTGATCACTATCCTCATTTTTTTAAATTCTGTTTTCATTTTCTTTGTTGTGATTGAGTGATTTCCCTTATTCTGTCTTTAAGGTTGCTAATCTGTTCTTCTCTATTAAGTAAGCTGCTGTTGATTCCTTCTAATGTATTTTTAATTTGTTATTCTATTCTTCATCTCTGATTTTTAATTTTCTAACTCAGTTGAAATTCTCTCTGAGTTCATTTATTCGAACCTCAAGTTTGTAGAGCATCCTTGTGATAATTTCTTTGAATATTTTATCAGGCAAATTACTTGTCTCCATTTCATTAGTTTTTCTCCAGGGTTTTTTCTTATTTGTTTCTTTGGGACACATTCTTTTCCCCCATTTTGTTTGACTTCTGTGTTTGTTTTTGTGAGTTAGATGGAATAGCTCTATCTCCCAATCTTGAAAAATTGGTCTTGTGTAGAAGTGGGCTGTGTTCCAGCAGGTTTTGGCAGGCTAGTTGGAGTCAAGGCAGGGGTGTACAGTCCCTTGTGTGTTGCCTAGCTGGAAGGGGTGGGTTCTAAGCAGGCATCCTGGTGTACACGTGGTTGTATTAGCTTCCCATTGTGTCAGTTGTCCACAGTCAGAATAGAAGTGACATAGAGGAAACTGAGGTGTGCTTGCTTCCTTGACCTTACGATCCAGGTAGGGCAGCCCTGTGTGCGTGCAGAGCAGTGCCCCGCTAGTTCTGTACTTTCTCCAGAGAGGGAAGCTCTGTGTGTGAGGACCATAGTAGCCTGCAAGTTCTGTATTTTCCAGGTGGGACAGCTCTATGTGTGTATGCAGCCCAGTGGGTATGTGCAGCTGCACATTGTTGGACCCTCTGGATCAATTTCTGGGTCAAAGAGCCCTTTGTGTGCACACTATGGTTCCTGCTGGAGCTAGCTCCAGGAGGGGTGGCTGGGGAGGTACTACAGCAGCCCTGTAGGTTGATTGGGGCACTTGGATACAT
>PVKE010051497.1:0-10628 GCA_004027555.1 Craseonycteris thonglongyai | reverse complement strand
TTTTGTCAGGAAAGGTTAAGAGCTGTTGCAAACCCATGCGTATAGGACGACAGGCTGTAACGACAATGACATCAGAGGATAGGCAGGGAATGTGTGATGGTCTTTGGACTCTCCAAAGAAATGATAGTTTTCACATAATCATCTAAGAAGAGAGAACCTTGTCAGTTCCATAAGAGAAATACAGTCTTTCTTGGCCATGTGGCTGGGGCATGGCAGTTGACAGGTGTGTATATTTTAGAGGGATTGCCCCAGTAAGACTTTTCCACAAACTCCACAAGCAGGAATAGAGAATTTAAGTCAAAACTAAGCATTTGTAAATTGTCTAGAGAATTCCTCCACCTACTTCTCTCGACCTAACAGAAAAAAAAAAAAAAAAAGAAAGAATACACAATAGCAAATCCAGCAAGAGGAAATATGAGCCAACTTTTTTATCCTGATTTACTAGAAATATTTTCTCACTTGACCCGTGCACTTGGATCTGCTATGGCTTTTGCTTCTTTCTCAGTTGGGTAATTGTTATTGTAATGGGATTTAAGTCAAGAGCAGTGTCATGCCAACTCTTCAGGTAGCTAGCTGGGTGTGAAGCATGTCAGGACAACTCTTCAGTTGCACAGGTTGCAGCGGGGGTAGGGGGTGGGCTGGGGTGTGTGTTGATCAGTTGTATGTGCTTAGGCAGTGATTAAGCACTGATTGACTATGGTGACAGAAATTCAAGTAGGAGGAATTCATGCCTCCTTGTTGATGATGGAGTGATGTTTCTTAGCTATTACATTTTACCTTATCAAATGTAATACTGTTCATTGATATGGGATAGCATATTCAGTTTTCATCTCTCTGTCCTGTCCTCTATAGTCAACCCTTCACACCCTTTCTATACAATTAAGCAGTGCTTTATTGTCTGTAACCTAACCAATCTATATCTACCATTAAAATAGAGTGGCATTCTTCAACACTCCTTGAGAGTAAGAGACTTTCTAGTTTATAATGGCAATACTGATACTCATACTCCTCAGTTTATAAATGTAAGTAATGCTAAAAATCTTGCTTTGACAAGAATTCTTTGAGCATCTAAATATTTGATGATGCTAAGCACTGGAGTATAGAAGTAAGAGTAGTAATAGTAAAGCATGAACCCTGTCCTCAAAGAGTTTATAATCTCATGAGGAGGAAGAGAAGTGAAAAAAAGAAATTATAATACAGTAGGATTATATATATATATATATATATATATATATATATATATATATATATATATATTATATATATATATATAAAGCACTGAGGAAGAACCCCTATCTCAAACTCAAGGTGGAGAGATATGGACTATTGTATAAAAGAAGTATTACATTATGGGTTTCTTGAAAGAGAAGATACCTGAACTGAGTTTTCAAGTAGGGAAATAGTCAAAATAAGCACAGGAGGACAATCTAGGCTGATAAGCAAGAAGATAACTTGGCATGCTTTGCAAAACTACTAAGTATGGCTTGAGTACAACATGTTGGATCAGGCATGATGAGAGCTGAGATAGGAAAGACTGGCTGGTGTGGGATCATGGAAATCCTTGGATGCCATGGCCAGGAGCTCAGACTCTAACAAGAAGGGATACAGACCCAATGAATGATGCAATAAACTGAACTGTGTTCCTCCCCAAATTCATGTGTTAAAGCTCTACCGCAATTGTGACTATATGTGAAGATGAAGATTTTAGGAGGTAATTATGGTTTAAGATAATAAAGGTTAATTAAGAAGAGGAACAGCTAGAGAAAGAGATATAGACAGAGAAATCTTCATCTTCATATGTCCATGTGTATACACAGAGGAGAGTTCACATGAGAACATATAGAAAAGGCAGCTGTTTATAAGCCATGGAGGAAATTATCACCAGACCCTGACCATGGTGACATGCTAATTTCAGATTTCCATTCTTCATAACTGAGAGAAAATAAGTTTCCGTTGTTTAATCAACCTGGTCTCTGGTATTTTGTTATGGCAGCTTAAGCAGATTAAGATAAACAGGGGAGTGGCATGATCATATATATATATTATACAAAGAGGGTACTATTAGTGCGGTAGTGAATTGCAGAGGGAGTAAGAATAGAGGTACAAAGATCATTTAGTAGATTATATACTCTCCAAATAACAAGGAGAATCTCAGGTAAGGTGTGGGCAAAAGAACAGAGTGAAGACCCTGAAACTGGAGAATCTAGTAACAGTGGACATTGCTAGTGAGAGTTAGAAGCTAAAATTCTGTCTTTTGCTTTGTATTTGAAAGAAACTTTTTGGCAACCTGCTTTATAAGTGTTATATAATACAACCTAGAAATCTGCTTTAATCAGGCTCAGGAAAGCTACAGTGTGTCACAAAATGCTGAAAGCAAACAAGAGTGAAGGCATCGTTGCTAACCTGTCCTTGGTGTGGATCCCTGGTCTTCTCAGGCTGCCTAGCTCCTGGCTGTCTGACTCACTGGTTCAGTAAGTTAGCCACTTTCAATCCAATTCTTAAACATCTGAAAGGATAAACTTTAGTTTCTATTTTTTTTTAACATAAATAGAAATCCTAATACTTTCTCCCTTTGGCTGCAACCCTATGGGTGTGGATGTTACTCTGAAGAATATCAGCATAGCTAATATTGTCAGTGACTGAGATGACTATGATAGAAAAGGGTTTTCAACTTGGGCCATACTGAGATTGAAATGCTGATGGGACATGCAAGTAATAACCGGTAGGTAGTTGTATGAGGGATATCTGGGAAAAAATCCTACTATCGTCAATATAAGGAGAATGGCTGTATGGCTGGATACTTTCCGGACAGCCCTTGCATATTCAGGTCGAGATACAATTGGAAGAGTTGAACTTAAATTTTTATCCTATTGGTTATTTATACCCAGGAAAGGAAAAAATTACCCATAAAATAGATTTTCATATAAAAATGGAATGTCATAGACGAACTTCTGATGAATATAAAAAATAAGATTCCAAGTAGACAGTTCTGAGGAATGAGTTTGAGAATAAAAATAGCTAACATGTATGAGTGAAACACAATGTACCTGGCACTATTTTTAGTGTTCCTGGATGTAATATTTAAATCTTCACAACAATTGCTGGAGATAGATATTGTTATTATCCTCACCATTTTACACAGAAAATTTAATTAGTACCTTTGAGTAGCAATTAAAGGAGTCAGAGTTTGAACCAGGGCAATCTGTCTACAACTTCAGAATAATTAACCATTAATTTATTATGCCTAACTAGAGTGAAAACCAGAAGGAAGTAATGTCACATAAACCAGTATGGAGAAAAGTTTTAATAAGATAATGGACAATAGTGGAAACTGCTCCAGAGAACATGTAGGATGAAACCTGAGTCGTATCCATTGAATTTAAGTACAAAGAAACTGCACTGTTGAAGATAGTTTGAGATAGTGTAGATGTGGAATAGGGCCAAAAGGTGGAGTGATGAGTTTAATGTGAAGAGGCATGACTTGGAAGAGAGGCCATGAAAACACTAGCTGTCAAATAGTCTTTCCAGAGATTGTACTTTCAAAGTAATGAGAGATGGGATGATTGTGAGACGGAAAACATAGGTTCATGGTTTCTAAATGGTAAATTGAAATCACCAAGACACACAAAGGGTGCAACTAACCTGCCTGCAGACTAACCTATTGTAAAATGAAGGACTGTATTGAACCTGTTTTCTATTGTAAAATGACCTAAGTACATGCCAGTTTCCTAGATCCAGTTGGATACTGTGTTCAGTAAAACATGTAGGAAAGTTGCCTAAAGAGCATACCAAGAAATGTCTTTCAGTTCAATACTACTAATAAAAAATATCTTGGTAGGTCTAAGCCTTACCATGTGTAAGCAGTGTAAAAGTTCAATCTCATCACTATTATTTTTTATTTTTTTATTTTTTTTTACTATTTTTGACAGAGAGAGAGAGACACAGAGACAGAGAAAGAACTGAACTGGGAGAACTCCCCAGTTCAGCATATGGGTCCGCACGGGCTGGGGCCGGCATTCGATCCTCAGTTCCCGGCGCTGCAAAGTGAGCGCTCAACCCACTGAGCCATCCCGGCTTCCCCACATCACTATTTTTGACAAATGATATTACGTACTCAATAATGAAACAAACATTTCATACAGCAAAGGAACTATTTAATGTGATTATTAATTAAACTGCTCACTTCCCAAGTTGAGTTTCAAAAAGAATACACTATATTTGTTTGTTTTTTCAAGTATTTGCCATTTCTAAAGTTTTAAAAAATACATGAAAGTAAATAAGAATCCTTGAATGCCTTAAAAAAAACCCCAAAATAATTGAAAATAATGTCACAGAAAATAAAATAAGAGTTCTATGAAGTGTCTTCATGGGTCATGTGTTCTCAGAATTTATCAAGGAAAGGAAAATGATATGATGGCTCAAAAGGAAAAGAATGAAAAAGGGATAGATTAAACTTAATGGTTCCAATGGAATAATTTTACACACACACCACACACACCTTTGTGTGTACATATATTTTACTCCAATAAAATACTAAAAACGCTATTAAAAATAAGATTTAAGTATATAAGCATTTCAATAATATAAAGAAGTACATAGAAAGTCCTCAATCAAAGTAGGCATTATTTCTGTAAGATCCAATTCAGTATTATATGTGTAAAAATTAAAACCATAAATTCAAGAACATAAAACTTAAAAGTTCATAGGCATAAACAAACTATGGGTCAAAAACTACACATAATTTTGAAATTCTACAACCAAATATAGAAACACATATAACAATATCAAAGCTGGAAGAACTTTTAAAAAACATGTAGTTGTTCCTTTTATAGGTGAGGGAACAACATACATTTGTTAAGTTTCTTCTGAATGGCTTACACGTTGAATGGAGCACTTTCCTCCCATGACACGTGGTATTTTACAGGAGAAGAAAGAAATAACGTACAGTAGAAGAAGGAATCATTTGTGGTTGACATAGAATGTTTTACAAGAAATAAGAAGGGCATGTTTAAATTAGTTATAAGAGAAAGTGTCCTAAAGGCAAGAGCAATTTAACAATGGAATAGCCACCGAAAGAGGTCATTGAGGAAACATCAATAAGACATTCACAAAGAGATTAAATATAATTCTAAGGGGAATAATATAAGTGTCTGGCAATAACACGCACTAGGTACAGAGGTCTGAATACAATGACCTGTCATTTTCCCCGTAGTCCCTGTGTCTATGATTCACGTAAAATAATCATGAGAGCAAATAGAGGTAAGGTAACATCAAAGGGGGAAAATCATGAGAAATAATAAAATAGGTCTACCAGAATTGACATGCTAGCACAGAGCACAATTCTTTTTCAGATGAAGAGCTTACTAAGCAGCATTCTACTGATACTTTTTGCTGCCTCCATCCAGAGGAACAATGGCAAGACACTCACTTGCCATTCTGTCTAAAGCTGCAAGATTTTTAAGATTATTTTCTAATCTTTAAAACAAGCCCAGACTGTCTTTAAGATTTAATGGTCTCATCCTGGAAGAGATGACCAAAACTACGAACTTCTATAAAAACTTACATAGAGTCAGAACAAACATCCAATGCATTTAGTAACCTGTGAAGATTTATGCTGGCAGAAAATAGCATCACAATGTAGAATTATAAAATCAGAAAATATTTTAACTGAAAAGAACTCTAAAGATCCTGAAACATAACACCTCGTGATTGGAATACAGTAGCACGGGGTTGTTCATGCTCAGTAATAAGGCAGGTATGAGAATATAATCAACCTCACTATTATTCACGTCACATTAGTTTAAAGCACACTCCAAAAAAATACTAAGTGAACAGCCACTATGAGAAAAAACTGTCTGTGCAGTTAATGAAACCACAATAGAAAATCATTTTGATTGTGATTACATCAAAATTTGAAATTTCTGTATGTTAGGAATTGATATAGATAGTATTGGAAATCAAATAGGAAGGTAAGTAGTGAATTTGAAATCTATATTATAGGCAAAAGTTAACATTTTTACTACAGACAAAGCCTTTTGATATTCATAGGAGAAAGACAAACACCTCGTTTTTCCACATGGAGAAAAGTTTCAGATGTTCACACATTCTTGCACAGATGCAAACAACTGTTGCCATCACAAGTTTCATCACAAATCAAATTAAATGAGATTTTTAATTGATCAAAATAGTAGGTAATCTCTAAAAATAATAGTGTATAATTTTGATGAGAAATTATACTTTGATGTCTAAAATAAATGCCTATACATGGGGGATATAAAAATTTATAAAAGCTTTCTGGAAAAATATTTGGGAATGCATATCAAAAATTTATTTTGTGCCTTTGTTACTTTCACTTTATAAATTAAAAAATAAATAAATAAATAAATAAATAAATAAATAAATAAAAACAGTAATGAACTTGAAAAAAAAATAAATTTATTTTGCATATTTTCCCCCCAAATTATAAATAATTCTCTAAAGAAAGTAACTATGAGTGAGAAAAAATCCAGCTGTAAGGATGTTTATCCCAGTACCATCTATGACAAAGTCAAAAGAGACATCTTTGGACAGTTTTTCCTAGTGACCCTGTGATGGTTCCTAGTGCTTATTGTCTAAGCCAGCCAGTCATTCAGTCAGTAACACTTCTAGACCTACAAGCCTGCAATATAAAACTTCCCCTCTGAATTTCATGAGATTAATTTTATGTTGTTAGACCCTTGTGTATCTTTAAAAAACACTGGAAGAAAAATTTGAGGTATAATATAATAAATGTACAATTAACCACTATGTTATAATTCTTAAAATGCTATGTCTTTCCCAAGATATGTCAAGAATATAGTTATTTTAGTAATACAAGTATCAACTTTATCACCTGAATGGTGATACTTTTAGGCATATCTTTAATGTTTTATTGTAATTGTGTTATTTTAAATAAATTGAAATTTTAACCTACTTAAAATATTAAAGAACACAGCACCAGTATTTCTATAATATAAAATATAAAACTTAAATTGAAAGTAGTATACAAAAATCACTTTGATGGTAATTCATGAAAAATGGCTTAGCTCTTTTATATTTCTTATTGATAGGTTCTACTTTAAAATATAAAGTACAAAAAATTCTGTCCATGAACCTTCTATACATGTGGTTATGCAACTCTCAGTGCTTAAATTATAGGAACACTAAAACAAAATATCATCAAAAAAAGAACAAAAATAATTTCTTTGAAGAATACATGCTTTTTTATTTAAAAAATTTTTAAAGAGTAATTTTTTAATAATAAGTATTCTTTAACTTCTCTGTAAAATGGCAACTTGAAATTATAATGTATTCTGTATCCTTTTTATGGACGTACTAGCATATAATCATGAGAATGTATTTTCTTCATTAATTAGTCTATATTGTATTTTTTTGTAAAAAAAATACTAAGAAAAGGGAACTGTGGCTTTATTTTCTCTATCAATCATTAAACAATTAAATTTTAGTGGGGGTCTACTCTGATCTATTCATCAGTGTAAGTCAAGAAAGCATTGTCTCTGCCAGAATGAATTTTATGAGAAGGCATTAGTAAAAGCCAAAAACATCATTTTAATTTGAATAATTACTTTTAAGTGAAGATGTATGCAAAATGTATAGGAACTAGGACAATTGCTTTGGTCTATCTGGAAACTTATAGAAGAAGCCACAGAATCTGCCTTTGATTTAAGACCCAAAGTAGACAAGCCGGGTTTAGTAAGGTGGAAGAGGTGTTAGCATTCCAAACAGAGAGGTCAGCTTGATCAAAGACACGGTGGTTTAGAAAAACATATGTCCTGGAAATTCTAGTATTTTAATATTGCTTTGTCAAATGTTGTTTAACAGAAGTCAGAGCTGCAGCAGTTAGGCAAAAGCTGTTCTTTAAACTTAAAGGAGTCCTGTACTGACAACTATGGCAGAATGGCTGGGAGGGGACAGACAAGAGCTTGGGACAGAGGATAAGCATATTATCTGAAAACTCAGATATTCTGTATCTATGAATCTCAGCGTATCTGCAATTAATCTGAGATATTTCCTTGGCACCCTGGTTGAAGTCACTGAGCACTCATTATAGAATTTATATGTAAATGTTTTCATTCATTTCTTTTGTTGTGATTGCTTAGCTGAGACTCTTGGGTGGAACCAGAGGAAAGTTGAGAAATATGATTCACCTCAACTATACTTACCCTTGTTTTTTTGTGACTTCACATGCATTGTAGTAACTACAGTTCACAGAATCAGTACAGACTTTTCAATATTTTAGGGACAACTACATGAGTTGGAATCAATGTAGCCATTTCAGTAAGACACTGTTTTGTTCAAATCTTGACACTACCTTTTCTTCCTGAGTCTTTTTTTTTTTTTTTTCACTTTATAGAAGTAGTTAAAATAACCTACTTTACCGGAGTAGCTGAGGTTAATAGAAATAAACAAATGTGTCTGACATTTAGTAGGAAGATGCTATTCTGATTATTTGGCTTCTCATTACTGGATAGTCACAATAAATTCAACTAAGTCTCTATGTGTTCCCCAGGACCAAGTTTGGAGATGGGAGTTTTAACAACTGCCTGCAAAATTAGCAATAAGTGTTAAAGAGATTGTGGAAAAAAAAATGCTTATACATTGCTGCTGGGAATGTAAATTGGTACAGCCACTATGAAAAACACTATGGAGATTAAAAAAAAATTAAAATAGAATTACCATATGACCCAGAAATCCTCCTTCTGGGTATCTACCCCAAAAAAATCTAAAAATATTCATCTGCAAAAATTTATGTACCCCTATGTTCATAGTAGCATTAATCATGGTGACCAAGACAAGAAAACAATCGAAGTGTGATTTCATAGATGATGGGATAAAGACGATGTGATACATACTTATGCAATGGACTATTACTCAGCCATAAGAAAATGTGAAATACTGCCATTTGCAACAAAATGGATGGACCTTGAGATTATCATGTTAAGCAAACTAAGCGAGACAGAAAAATTCGGGATCCATATGACTTTACTCATTGGAATATAAAACTTAAAGCAACAAATGAACATGACAAACTAATGAAGAAACAAAACTCATAGACACAGGAAAAAATTTAGTGATTCCCAGTGGGTAAGAGGAGCAGGGGAGTGGTAGAATAGGAAAAAGGGAGTCAGATATGGGTTATGAACTAAGACCTGATGCGAGGTGCTGAACACACAATGCAATATATAAATGATGTATTATGAAAAATTGTATAGTTGAAATTTATATGATTTTACTAATCAATGTCACCCCAATAAATTTAATACAAAAATTTTTAAAGGGAGTTTAATCCAAAATGCATTTACTAAAGCCAAGGCATGCCTTGATGTTTAATTCTAAACAGAGTTCAAATGAAATGCATATTAGATCCCCTACTTCCCTAAGGAGCAGCCAATAGGTTTTATATTCCTATATAGCAGCCTATGAATAAATAAACACAGTAAAACAATAGAGCAATATTTTGTTTTTATATTACAGTAGAAACTTCTTGAAAATGCTTTGAGTGTGAGTAGTTCTCTAAATACAGCTTTGCGTTCTTGTGTCTCTTCCATTTGGTATGAAACTTATACACAAAGCAGTGGAGGCATAGAGTATTTTTATCCACTTGTAATTTTATATGTGTATATATCAGTTCATTTGAGTTGTTTCCCACAATCTCCACATTCCTTTCTCCCCACTGTTAGGAAATAGCTATTTTATGAACAGAAATGTGAAAATTTCTTTTAAGTCAAAATGTAATGGTAAGTAGAAACACCCCACTGTACTTCAGGAGAATGAAGAAAAATTCTGACTCCAGGAATCTAATTGTTCAGACAACACAGGTAGGAAATGCCAAGCTGAGGCTGACATGCAACAACAAAACTCTAACCTTCAAATAACAGCATCAAAATAATTTCAAATTGATTAGAGAATTTAAAAAGCTCCCAGAGTAAGCAGTTCAACATTCTGTTTCTTCCCCTCCAGGGAATACTTATTTTATGTCTAAAGTTCATTTCATAATATAGCTGCATTTGTTCTCATTTTTCTAATGTGTGGCCAAAAAATTTACAGACAAATGCAAAAAATATATATATGTTATAAAAACTATTTCGCAGTTCAAAAATTTGGCTCTTTCTGATGTAAATAGTAGAAATTACCCAGAAAGATTTATTAATTATTACAAAGAGAAAAAAAATTATGTCGAGTGAAAAAAAAACTAGGGAAATTTTAAATTTCAAAACCTTTAAAACTTTAAGATCTCATAAGTTATATAATTCATAGTTTTCTTTAATTAAACAAGACCTTTTAAATTTTTTGTACTTTCTTGCCACTGATAAATGATAGGTACCAGGAAAAAATAATTATACCATGTATTAATATTTAAAATTTATAATTTTATTCCATTGAATACTATATCTTCCATTATAGAAACTATCTGGCTGTGCTTAAGACTAAGTTTTGTAAGTAATATATTTCTTATTTTAATTAAAGAGGGTAGTTGTATTACTCATGTGCACTTAGGAATCAAGAGGAGACAATAGAATACATTGACAGAATTCTCTCTCTGTGTCTGTATCTTTCTCTTTCTCTCTCTCTCTCTCTCTCTCTCTCTC
>PVKE010051496.1:0-10621 GCA_004027555.1 Craseonycteris thonglongyai | reverse complement strand
TGCTATTTTTATGTAATGTAATAAATATTACTACATTGATACATTTATAAATTGTAATATTAGAGCTAAAATATACATATACAAAAAAATATGTTTTCACTTCCTGACTTGGAAATTCTACTTCCTGAAAAAGATGGCACATCAGAAAAGCCAGGCCCTTCAGAATCACATCATCTGCAGAAGGAGAGCTGAGATAAATGCAAAATAAAGACAAGTTGGGGGGATGACTATTTATGACTCTGAGTGCTAATTTGAATAAACACCATTTGAGTGGATATAGAAGAAGACCTCACATACACATAATTGCAGATGTCTGGCAGTTGTAACAATAATGCAGGGAAGAAATTTCTAAGGATCAACTATGGTTGTCAGGCCAAACTGGACTCACTGCTTCATCAATTTAGAAAAGAAATGTTAAGAAAATAGTCCTATAGACTAAATACAATCTATTGGGTTTCATTGCCTTATGTCAGGCAATTAGCTCACTGGCCTTATGTCATAAACTTATACTAACTCTCCTTCTGGTTTAAGGTCTTAAGTTCTTAAGTAAGACAGATAAGCAAATGAAAAGTGAAAGTATTCAAAACAAATCATCATTCTCTACAATTGGGGAAATTGTTGAAAAATAATCACAGAAACAAAAGAACTAATCTAGGAAATCCGTGTAAATGGTTTAGAAACAGTTGCTCAAAAGCTACCTGTAATATTTAATTTGGTTATTCTTATAAGTAGTATTATAAGATGTAGCATAAGGTCAAAAGACCTTAATATATAGCATAAGCTCAGAAAAACCAGGATTCCACAATTATTTAAGCCATTTTAAAGAAACTACTGTGATAATATATTTTGAATCATTTAAGCCATTTGAAAGAGCTTAATCCTCAGATCCTACAAAGACAACGGTCACAAAATAAATTAAAAATTATTCTTATTTATGCATACATGTGAAACATATTAAATTGAACTTTAGAAGATCAAATCTGCCAAAGTATTAAAAAGATAAACCATGAACAATTGGGGATTTTTTCAGAGAAGTAAAGATCATTCATAATTAAGATATTTAGTAATTTATTTAATCCCATTAAGAGGGCAAAGAAAATAAACTTAGCCTCATGCCCCTAAATATTAAAGAAGACACTTAACATGTTTAATATTCATTTGTATTTTAAAAGGAGTTCAAGAAGAAATATAATTTCTTAACTTTCTAATAATATTCATATCAAACATAAAACTAAAATCCAGCTTAAGAATGTAATGCTAAATACATTCTCATTAAAATCAGAAAACAATATGTGGTTATATCTCAGAATTTCAATTTGCATTGTTTCACATAATTTGTTCAAAAGGTAGTAAAATGTTAAAACAAATAACTGTTAGGAAGAAACAAAATATTCATTACTTCCAGATGACATTATTATTTACATGGAAAACAAACAAATCATCCATTAATCTGTTAAAAATTATTAAGACCACTTAGTAAGGTGTCTAGATAAAATCAATATAGTTAGCAAGCATAATTTTTAAAAAGAGAATCCATTAACATTAGCTAAGATCAATATAATGTGTAAAACCAACTGAAATATGCAGTAACAGTGTATTTCAAAAGAGACACAAATCTTTACTGAGGGTCAATAAAAATTTTGGATAAAGTCTATATTACACAAATATCAGTCCCCTCCAAATTAAACCATCAATTTTATATATTCTGAATGAAAATATCTATGATTTCTGGGGGAAGCTGGGATGGCTCAGTGGGCTAAGCGCTCTCTTGGCAGCCCTGGGGACCTGAGGTTGAATCCCGGCCCAGCCCATGCGGACCCATATACTGAACGGGGTTGTGCCCCCAGTTCAGTTCTTGCCGGGGCCTATTTGGGAGGCTCCTGGCCAAGTTCCTGCCCTTCGCAGCCCCGTGCCCACCTGTGGCGTGAAACTATATGGAAAACTACCGGGTAATGCTGTTAACTATGGAAACAGCTCTGGGCCCTCCCCTTCTCTCTGTCTGTCTCTCTGTCAAAAAACAATAAAAATAAATGTTTAAAAAAAGAAAATATCTATGATTTTTGGATAGAATTCTATACAAAATACTGGCATGTAATTAATATTGTTATTAAAAATAACTAAGAAAAGTGAGATAATAATATTGAGAGTAGTTACCTCTCAAATTAAGAATTAACCAGAATATATCATTGGAAGATAATTAAATGTCAACAACAAAATTCAAGAATTAAAAAAAAATTGTGATAAATATAGCATCCCAAGTAATAAAAGGTATATTAAATAAGAAATACTGAATTACATGTCAACCATCAATAAAAAATTGGTTTATGATGGGTAAAGAGTCAAATAACACACAGTTCAAAAGTATCATCAAAGATAAAAATAAGAATAACAAATTAATGAGAATCAAAACATTTGGGAATATTAATATAATTTAGGATGATGAATGATGTCTATTCAGGTATGAATACAAAGGCAAAATGTAAACAACTACAAAATAATTAGTAAATATGAAATTCTACATAAGAAGAAATGTAGCCTATGTGAATACCAAATATTCTATTATAGGTATGAAAAAATTAGTTTAATCAATAAAATTGTTACTTTAAAAATGGGCAAGGGATATGATGAGCAATTTAGCAAACTGGGAATAGGAGTGTAATAATAAACATATATTTGTTTAAATTCAGTAGAAAAGAAATACAAAATGATCCAAGTTGGCTAAAGTTTTCAGAAAATGGTTAAAAAACAAAAAGAAGAAAGTAGCCAGTGATAAGAGTAAGTGAAAATTGGTATTTGCATTAGTGATATAACATTGTCATAAGTACAATAATCTGAGTAGTACACCATTATATTTGGGGGCATTCATATTAATAAAATTATTGAATATTGATATAAAGATACATTTTGTAGTATTATTTAGTAGTAAAAATTTGGAAAATCATAACACTTGTTCTGTTGATTAAAATGGAGTACATATTGTAGAGTTCATTGATTCAGGAATTTTCAAGAGAAATTTTCTGAGTAAAGACAATAGAGTGAAGATATATTGGTGAATTTCTTTCCCTCAAAACCTTACAAACTAGAAAAATAATAACACACAAATGGCAGCACATATCAAGCAACAGAATTAGAACCGTTTGATTTGATACACACTGAAATATGGTGACAGGGAAAAAAAAATTCTACCTCCACACCACTCTCCACAGCAGTTTTGGAAATGAAACATATTTATGAGCAAAAATGGCTGCTAATGCTCCATGGGTAATGAGGAAACTTCCATAACTTATATGTCCTTGTCCTACTGCAGCGTGAAATATTTGAGATCATGAATGCTCTTATTACAGTAGATCCACATGTGACTACAGTGAGCAAATTATTGCATATTAATCCTTGATAGATCTGTCACAGCAACAAGACATTTATTGTTACTGGTTCTCATTTTAAGGCAGTTATTTTGGTGTTGTTTATTACAACATAATAACCCAACCTCTCCTTAATGATACATGGATGATTTAGGAAGCAAATGATAAAATTGTTTTCTCCAGGACCACTTCACATCTGCTTAACTATACATCTATTCCAGCAATATAGATTTCCTATACATGGTGTATAGGCATACAAAAAAGGCCCATGGGCAGACACTGGCAGTGATACTGTATCTGTGTATCCTTTTTAATTAGGGCCAGAGAATCAGCAGAAACCTGACTTCTTCCTAAAGATACCTTTGCCTACAAAATACGTGGGTGACTCACTTTGCTGGAAAGCTTGCTATGCACAAAAACCAAATGCTATTGAAATCTTGATATTTTCATTGCCAATATAAATAAGTCATAATGCAAACAATACTTATTGTTTTGGGGATTGATTTAAGTATCTGCCACAAAATGTTGCTTTGACCACATAGTATCTACATATAAAAAGTCTTCTCAAAATTACCATTTTAAAAAGAGCTACAGCAACATTGTCTGTTGTCATAATGCTGTTGCAACACTTACAAATAAAACATGGACCACCTTTTCATCAAAAGTCAATTTATTGATCATGAGTGAGGTTTATACTTTCTCTGTTTTATTCACAATCCAGTATTAATCAACTGTAATCAGCAGACTATATTATTAAATTGCCAACATTGTGCAAAAAGGGAAATGTAAGAAAAAAATTAGAAATTATTTAATGTTCCTATTTACATGCAAGAAAGAATAAGGATAGTAGAACACAAGAAAAATTCACATCAGTTTTCAGTTTCTTCTCCAAGGAGTTTTACTGGGTATTCACAAGAATGATTGGTGGCATGAAAGAATGTAGACCATCTCTCTTGGTGGTGCACACATGGTTGTCAGTAACCCCATCTATTTCCTCTAAGGAAAGGTCAAACTTTACATTTCACATTCCTATCTCTACATTTTAAAATTCCTTTGACTATATTGCAAAGTAACAACACATAAAAGAAATACAATTTGACTTAATAAAAAATTCTAAAAATTTGGCATATTTTTTAAGTGTCAAATAAATGTTTATATCAGTATTATTTTCTTCCTTACATCTTAGCTATTAGCATTAAATATATACTTTCTAAAATACCATCATGAACGATCCCAGTAGGGGCAGATACAAAAATAATTCCAGATGTGCTCCTAATATGATGAATAAGTGTCACTGGACTTAATTCTCCCTAACTTTTCCCTAACTCGTCAATGTGTAAAATGGCCCTTAGGTACTCACCATTCAGTTCCAAAACAAATCAACCAAGAGAAAGGAAGGTGTTCTTTCCCACTATGTTCTGTCAACCAATGACCCATAAGATTCCACTTCAGCCTATTCTTAAATTGAGCTTCCTTTCCCATCATGAGCTTGCATCATATACATTAACTTTCATGAAGGAAAAAATTGTGGTAACTAAAAATTAGATGATTGATTAAAAAATCAAAATTACTGACTAATATCTTTGTGTCTTTTCCTGCTTGACTATTGGGCATAAAAAGAAACCTGACTATTTATAAAAAATAATTTAAATTCTACTGTTAGGAGTGTAATTTTGCAAAGATGTATACATTATAGCATATCAATTTATTTTAGATAAGATGAAAAATGTGTTACAAAATAAAAGCATGTTATATTTTCTTAAAAGTTAAAATAGCTTTGCATTCTAAAGAGACAAAGATCAATGAAAACATTTATTGAGTTGTAATCATGTTCACCCTCAAACAATGGGAAAAAATAAACACAGCAAAATTACAACATCAGAAATTACAACACTGCACACTACAGGAAATCATTAATTAATATTTGAGAGATCAAAATAAAACCTAAAATTCTGTTCTTGTAGAAAGACTGTCTTTTCTATTTATCCTTTTAAAATTCCTTTATCATCAGTATTACCCTTTTCTTGGCATTAATGTTTGTGAAGAAAACGCCGCTACAAAACAATCTCTCCATCACTGTTATTTGAGTATACACTCTTCATTACTTTCAATTTCTTGAGGAGAAATGCATTAAAGCCACCTGAGCCTAAGTTTTTGATGGATAGTTTCTAAGAGTATCTTAGAATTTGTCGATTTAAAGAGGCCTCTATCAGGCCATCTAGTTTATCTCTATTCACACAGTTATTTGTTTTATGATATCTCTTAATCATGGAATAAGTTGTAATTTTACAACTTTCTTTTGCCATTGATTTCCTCTGCTTGTTCAAACATACACTTTTTTGTTACTGTGTTTTTACTCAATGTTAACTTGCTTTTGTTCTGTCACTCATCAAGTAAAATAATTTAATTTTACCAGATACCTAAAATTATTTGAGTTCTACTATCATTTAATAGTATGGTTATTAGCAGTGGTGATGGAGGACATTCCTGTCTTATTCCTGATTTTAGAAAGAGAGGTTTCAGTTTCTCCCCATTCAGTATGACATTCACTGAGATTTTGCTGCATATGGCCTGCATTAATTTATTTGTTTGTTTGTTTATTTATTTTATTTTCTGACAGAGAGACAGACAGAGAAAGACATAGAGAAGGGGGAGGAACCAGAGAAGTCTCCATAGTAGACAGCATTATTTTTTTCCATATAGTTTCACTCCACTGGTGGGCATGGGGCTGCACAGGGCCAGAACTGGGCTAGGAGCCTCCCACATAGGCCCCAGCAAAAACTGAACTGTGGAGACACACCCCAGTTCAGCATATGGGACCGCATGGGTCAGGGCCAGGATTCAATTCTCGGGCTCCGAGGCTGCAAAGTGAGTGCTTAACCCACTGAGCCATCCCAGCTTCCCCGTATATGGTCTTTATGATGTTGAGGTACTTTCCTTCTATACCCATTTTATTAAGTGTTTTTTATCATAAATGGATGTTGTATCTTGTCAAATGCTTAATGTAATATAGAATTGTACACTTAGAAATAATGTAATTGTTATCAATCAATGTCAATCCAATACATTTAACAATAAAAAATAAAATAAATAATAGTACTGTGATAATTTTTAAACTTTTTACCTAGATAGTATTTTTCTATATTTATAATTAATTATTACATTTATAAGTTACAACCTTTTTTACTATATAGTACTGAAATAAATGTTAATTGTATGTGATATAAAATCAAAATATTTTCCTATAATATGACTGGAATCAGTTATTATTTAACAGTTTAAAATTACCAAAGTCACCACAAATTAAATAGTTATTATAGTATAAATTATATGATAATATAAATAAGGCAATGCACAAAATTTCAAACTATTTTCTAGTCCAAAGATATTTTTTTAAACATTAAAGAATTATACTTTGGGAATCATAAATGAAATTGTTTTTCTTCATTTTTAATCATTACACTTATTGGGGTGACATCATTTGTTAAAAATTGCATAGGTTTCAGGTGTACAATTGTACATTACATTGTCTATGTATCCCATTATGTGCTTACCACTCAAGTCCATTCTCTTTCCATCACCATATATTTGATACCCCTCCCTACTTTTCCCCTTCCCTCCCTTCTTACTCTCAGATAACCACTAAACTAATGATGGTGTCCATGAGTCATTTTTGTTTTTTTACTTTTAGCTTTATATTCCACCTATAAATGAAGTCATATAGGTTTTGATTTTTCTAGTCTGACTTATCTCACTTAATATTATGTTTTCAGGGTCCACCCATGTTGTCACAAATGGCTGTATCTCATCTTATCACAGGGTAGTATCCTTTTGAGTAAGTAGACTTAGAGAGAAAATGTGTGTAAGAAGAAGAATAAAAAATAAATAGAGTAAGCAATAGTTATAAACAAAAGGAAAATGGAAGGATGGCAAGACAGAACAGATTATTAGTAGTTGATAACATCCATAATGAAAACTGATAGTGGGGAGAAGCAAGCAAGAATAAAAGGAAAACCAACAAGAAAAAAGAGAACAGTACACTTCAGAAAAGCTGATGTCCAAATAAACCATACAAATAACTTGTTCTGTCTCATTCAAAGTCAGTGAAACATAAAACCAAAGTGAAACATCAAGATACAAACTTGAATAGCTAAAATTAAATGATTGATAATACCATTTCTTTTGTTGTTGTTGATGTTGAGGATGTGCATTAACTGTAGTTTAAATTTATACCATCATTTTAGAAATCTGGGTGCCATTTTCTACAAAGTTAATCTATGCACAAATTGGGATACATCAATTTTGTGTGTAGGAGAAACACATATATATGTCAATGAAAAGACACATACAAAATGTTCTCACATTGTTCAAAATAGCCAACAATGGATAAAATCCAAATGCTCATGGGGGAGCTAAATATATGGTGATGAAAAGAAAGCTGACTCCAGGTGGTGAACACATATTGTAACACATATTCCAAGTACTGTAAAGTTGTATACCTGGAACCTATGTTACCCTAATAAATTTAACAATAAAAAACAAACACACATAAAAAACAAATGTCCATAAACATTAAAATGGGTAAATAAAATCATGATGCTATTACAATAGAATTCTATGCACTAATAAGTAAGCATTAAAAATTAATAACGAACACCCTGCAGTTACACACAACAGCAGTAGAGAATTCTTCAAACACCGCATAGAGAGGATGAAGTCAGACACAAGGATATTGAGAAAAAAAATTCTGTGTAATCTAGATTCAAGACTTTACTAAGGAAACAAAACTAGACATCAGAATATAGCTAGAAGTCAAGAGACACACAACCTTTAGAGAAGAAGAATGGGTTAATGTTTGAAAGTAGTAATTAGGGGAATATGAGATTTTTTAATACTCTATTTCTTGATCAGTGCCACATGGTTATGTTTATATTATTATCAACAAGTTGCATTTTATAACTCTCTTTACTTTTGTGTATAAGTATATTTCAGCAAAATATTATAAAGTAAAACAATCAAATAGAATGCACACACACATGTATACATGCACACCAGATAATATAAAAATATATAAATAATTATAAAATCATCTTAAATATTTAGAAATTCAAGAAAAAACAACTTGACATATAATAGGCATAAAGGACATGAGATTAAGGTAATTTAAAAAAAGAGATTTTGTTAATAAAATGTTTGAACCTATGAGAAATATGTTCTTTAAAATATAATAATTCATACACACATTCAGATACACATGAAATAGGTGAGCATGGGTAGATTAAAAAAAAACCTGCTAAGTGTTTAAGGTAAAAGCATTTCTGATTTTACAAAATGTAGATTGAAAATAAACAGCACATTTTATTGATAAAGTAAAGTAAAAACCAAAGGGGCTCCCAAGTATTAAGTAGAAGTTTAAAATAAAGGTGACATTAAGGGACTGAATGATTAAATGTTAGAGAAAAAGACGAAGTTACACAAATTGAGAGATCAGACTATACCTCCTAGGCATTTAAAATAAGTGGAGATAAGTTCTCAGCAGAGACAATGGAAAATGGATAGTGGGAGATACATTTTTGACAGTCACTTAAGGTAGAGTCACTCAATGAAGCAAGTTGATAAGGAGTGTGTCCACATAACAATTCATACTCTTTGGATCCTACATGTTTTGCTCTCTGTGTAACACAGGAAAAATATGTTTAAGGATTATGAGGTCTTTTGCCCAAACTGAGAAATATGTTTCTGTTAGGATGTTGCTGACTCTCTCTGTGACCTTTTTCTTTTTCTTTCTTTCTTTTTTTATTTAAAGGTGAAGCAGCAGAATTTATTACAAAAGGAAAGAAATAGAAGTTCTCTAATGAGAGGGGGCACCTGAAAGTGGGAACACCCTCTGAAAGAAGGAAAGCTCTCTGATGAGAGGAGACATACAAAAGTGGAATGCTCCACCTTTTTCTTTATTAAATGCAGTCTTTCAATCTACTTCAATCCCTGAACTAAGCTTTTTTTATTTTAATCACAGCACAGGGTGCTGCCACTTACCTGAAAGTTTGAATTTTTAAGTATGACAGTCATTGGTATGGCAATCTCTGGAGTTACTAAAATAAATAAGTTATGTTCATTTCCCTTGAAAAATTCATGACCTACTGTGTTTGAAAAACAAAGACACGATTTTATAATGTCTAAAGTAGGGAAGCACGATGTACTAAGAAGTGAATTCTAAAACTAGAAAAAGACAATTTTCTGATCAGAGCCACAAGCTCAAATCACAACACATTCTGTTTCAAAATGAAAATCCATACATGGAATAATCAGTTATGTGAAATTTGGCAATCTTTGGACATAGTCTTTTAATCTTAGGAGACGTTCATAGACAAGGACAATTAAGGATTACTATTTTAGGGCAGGGATGGCCAACATTTCTGTATATAAGATCTACTTTTTATCTTAAAAGTGTGTCGCGATCGACTTGTTGTCATAGGTGTAGTCTAAGGGGGAAGAAGGGGTGTGAAATGCATACTATGTTTATACACTGTGTTTCAGTATAAGGTGCATTCCAGCGAGGTATGGGTAGATAAGTAAAATATACGTTCAAAACTATTTTTTTATTTTTTAAATCACTTATTAAGTTTTCAAGATATAGGCTCATGAAGAAAATTAATTTCCAGACCCAACTTTTGATAGCAGCATTCCGTACATGTGGTACCTAAAAAATTCAATTTTCCGACACTTTTTCAAGATAGATTTTTACTAACTTAAAATGCAATTTAATTTTTTTATCAACTACAATGTATAAGTTGTTGTACTATTTGTTTGTAAATATGAAAAAGTTGTTATAAAAATGCACAGTATGGCTGATAATTTGATTTCAATATTTCACTTTCGTGATTTTTTTGGGGCCAGGAAAATTTATCATGAAAGAAAAATATGACTTACTTTTTGCTAATCTATCAATTGCTTGCTTAGTACACCTCGTACTGAAATATAGATATACGGCTTATCTACCTACGTAAAAAACAACAACAATAATTATTTAAAGGGCCAAAAAACTCACGTCCAGAGGAATTAAAAGAACATGGATAATTATTAACAATATTTATTCATTCAAAGTAGCTACAGATAAAGACAGATTTAGAATTGACTTTGTTGCCTTAACATTAATGGGAAGACTGAGTTTGCATGTCTCTAACCAAGGAATCATAATTAGGTGTATATCCTGACAAAGATAATAATAATGAGTCTTCAGTATGGGAATCAGTCAGGAC
>PVKE010051495.1:0-10622 GCA_004027555.1 Craseonycteris thonglongyai | reverse complement strand
CTTTAGCTACATTTTTGATTGCAGATTTTAAGAAAAATCATGAAACATTAAAAAATATGTAAATAGACATCAGTTGAGATGAAGAATAAAAATTAATTTCTAAAATGCTTGTGAAAAAAATAATTTGGATGTTATTTATATAGAAGTGTTACTAAAATTAGTTTATTTTATTTTAATTATAAACAACTGTATAGGACAATATTGTTTTTTATAATTTAGAATATGCCAACAATGACATCTGGTAGGGTACAATGTAATAGAATATACAAGAGCTGTCTGGAAAAACTCCAGCCATTGTCAATATAATGAGAATAGTTTCATGGCTGGATACTTTCCAGACAGCCCTCATATAGAGAAAAATGGGAAGCCTGTGTTGATTATTTCCATTTCTACATTTATGTCATACATAAATACATTCTGTATAATTAAAATAAGTACAAGGAGAAGCAAAAGAATGAACAAGAAACTAGGAGAAAAACAGTGTCAGGTCAATTTCAAAAGAGAAATGAAATAAATGAGAAAGTAGAGATGCAAAAGACATTATTGAGGTAATAGTAAGAAATAATCAGTGGGGGGTAATAAGACAAATTTGAAGTACCTAAAACAAAGAGTAAAATGTTAAATTTTATTTTTAACTTCTGAATTAATATGTGCAAAGTTTTAATTATACTTATTTAACTTCACATTTGGAAAATAGGCCATTTTTATAATGTCCTTTCCAATTATGAACAAATTATTGCTTATCTATAATTTATGTTGTTTACAAAAAAGAAAGGTATGCAATAATAGGTGAGAAAATATTTTCACCCTAGAAAATAGATGATGAAAGAGAAAATTGAATTTAAAAAATGTCCTTATTTTCAAAAGTGTATAAGCATTTGAATATTTAGGAAAGATAGTGGCAAGTAGTTATAATTCAGTGTTTATATAACTAACCTTGTATAAGTTAATTCATATAAACTAACTTCATATTCTAACTGCATGGAGACATTATACACACCATATAGGTTTCATAAAGTTTATTAGACTTCTTCAGTACAACCAAATGAATTTATTGTACCCATAAAAAAAGAGATGATTTAAGCTGAATATGTTGAGAATATTTATAGCACTAGAATAGTAAAAAATACACTTATTTTTAATCTAAAGACTATCTCTGGAGATGAGCCACATTTCTTGACCTGTTGTATAGATTTATTAGATTCTTGGACAAAGACATAAATAATTTATTTTTGTTGAGAGAGAGAGAGAGAGAGAGAGGTGTAAGTCCAGTGTATGAACAACTTTGAGCTAAAAAAAAATTTAAACTATGGAGACTTGTGTAATGAAGCATTTTATTTTTAGTTAATTTTAAAGACAGTAACTTTAAGGAATAATAGTAGTGGGCCAAAATTATCACCCTCAAAAGTGCTTCATGGGGGTAATTATTAATTTCAGGGAATAAAAAGATTATTAGTTAATCTGCATAATATCCCTGGTATAAAATTTAGATATCACAGTCTATTTTCCCCTAATAAAATCGTCACACCTGCACCTTTTCTCTGGTCTCATTCTCTAGGAAACCTGGGTTAAGATAGTTGTATAGATCTAATCTTTCCAGGTCCACCAAATTAGCTTGGTTCTAAGTAAATGCATAATATTCTAAGAGATAAAAAGTTGGGGCTATTTTATAACATTTTTTTTGTGTTATTATCATAAGATGCAATTTTTAAAACTTTCTCTTCTTCATTTTTAAGTAATATATATTTTTTCTTTTATTATATTTATTGAGTTATAAAGCTTAGTAAGAATTACATTAGGTTCCAGGTGTACAACTCTACAGTACTTAGTCTATTGTTACAATAAATGTTCAATATGTCTTCTTGAATGAAAAATAGGCAGTGGAATGTATCCTGCTGCCTATGATAAAAATGAGAATAGCAATATTTTTTAGGAATATTTGATATCTAAACAAATATATTATCCCTGTAATGGTGTTTGGTAAGCCACATATTACAACCACTACATAATTTTATTTTAATTTATTTTAATTAGGAAAATTATGATTCAGTAAACTTTAAGTTACTTTTTCTGGTTCAGAGCTATAGTCAGTAGAAGAGTTTACAACTGGAATCATAGTCTTTCATTTTTAATGGTCATATTTTTAAATAACTTGAAATTGGCTTCATGTAGAAATATGTCAGTGTGTTTGCTTATTTTTGATATGCATTGCATTGCTTTTGTATTAAATTTAAGCTTGAGAAAATTAAAACTTTTAGTGGACTTTGATTAGGTGAAACCTATAAGTTACAAATTCAGATGAGATAACTTGAGCAAAGTTATCTGAGCCAAAAAAAAGGTTTTTTCCCCCCAAAATATAGATAGGCGTATTTAAGTAGAAAAATAACTTCAGTACTTGACATCTGCAGAAGATAATTTTTGGTTTTACTTTATGTCTTTGGCAACACATATTTTAAAAACATATTTTATGTTCTGAATACTAGTGTCCTTTTGAACATCTGATATTAACAGACCTCAGTTTTAAGCTGAGAACGTAGACTCACCTTTAAACCAAAGCTTAGAGCCTTCATACAGAGACTCTGAATAACTTCAAGTTGCATTTGAACATAGTCTTTGCAGAATGAACTCAAAAATGCTCCCCAGCTCTTGTTCTATCCCTTTATCGTGGATGAATGACTTAAAGATCATATAATCACAGGCCTCAAAAGCAGCCTTTAAGCGAGTGGTGGATAAAACCTCTAAAAATCGCCTGCTTATTTTTATATATAGTGTGTAGAACTTTCATTGCTTTCAGTGAATAAAAGCATCTTTTAGAAGTTAATTGTATTAAAATTGTTGTTGAGAGATGGAGCAGATTCAAATGAGCCCCAGGACTCTTCTCCTTGTATCTCCGAAAATGTAACCTGTTCCATTTTTATTTATTTATTTATTTTTGGATGTTCAGATTTTAGTCAACTCAAATACTATTTAATGTAATAAAAATACAATTATTGAAATATATTAATGCTGATTATATAAAAGAATACAATAAATAATATATTCAGCAATCTTTATCATTATTAAGATTTCTCTAAGTGTTTTCTACTATATATATGCATGTCCCTTATAATCTTCATAAAGATAACAGTTCTACTATTTATTTTCTGTTTGTGAGTTTGTTGTCTTGTTACAAATTTATTTATTTATTTATTTATTTTTTATATCTTTTTTATATTTATAGAGAGTAATTATTTTATCTTCAGTGCATATTTATTTCTATTTTACTTTTGACAGATAGAGAGACAGAGACAGAGACAGCTAGAGAACCGAACTGTGGGAACTCCCCAGTTCAGCATGTGGGTCCGCCTGGGCCGGAGCCGGGATTCGATCCCCGGTCCTCGTGGCCCCAAAGCGAGTGCTCAACCCGCTGAGCCGTCCCGGCTTTTCCCACAAATTTATTTATTGAATAAAGAATATGTGTTTGCTTATATCATCTATACTCATTGATATTCATACTTAATGTATGAAAAGTATTTTTTCTTACCTAAAAACACTTTTTTTTTATTCTATGGAAATTCCCTTCATCTTCTTTTTTTTTTTTTTAACTTTCTTATACTTTTAAAATTTAAAAATATTTTTTACTATAGTAAGCTTAGACATATTTTGCCAAACATATACCTCCCTGATGTATACATGAAAAGAGCTTTGTCATGAACCTACTTTTCCTTGGTTAGCGAGCAAATAGCTAAGTTATTCTATTTAATAAAATAAAAGCCTATATTTCTCAGTCAGAGAACATAATGTTCCAGTTACTCAGTATTTGAGACAGCTAAAGAGATGTGTGTCTCTTCAACTTGTTTGTTGATAATAAGTAAAACCTTACCTTTCAGTCACATTTTTCTGTCTTATGAAGCAATCCAGATTTCACAGCCAGTACTAGACACACTTTTTGCAGAACTCCTTTTGTACTGCTTATGAATAGTCAATTTTATCATTTATTAAGACGGACTGATGACTAATTATTGTTGAGCAAATGTAAGTGGCAGTTTTATATTTCTGTGAAAACTTTACGAGTATATGGAAAAAAAACGTATTGCAGGATTGCAATTGACAATCCTATGTGATAGTTACCCCCAAAATGCGTCATTTTGTGGTATCTCTTGACACACTAGAGTAGATGACCTATAAGCTTCTCTGTGACCTATATGATTTACTTACTGATTGAATTCTTCTTGTTGCTTTCTATACTTTGTATTAAATAAAATAAATCTTGATTTTTTAAATGGCACAGAGAGCTGGCATGTTTAGATTTTAGTTTTGGAAAAGGTACAAAGAGAAAAAAAAGTAAACCATGCATTTAGAAAAGAGGAAATATGTCATATGTTTAATCTAGGACTAAATCTATACCATACCATACCATATCATACCATATCATACTCCATTTCTTCTTTTTATCCTCACTCAGCCTTAATTTTTTATAAGCCCTGTGTTGTGCTTTTAGATATTCTTTTTTGTGCTTTTCTTATCTAGAAGAAAGCAATCTGTAATCAGGGTTCTTAACAAAGAAGATAGCTGGCTATCCATTCTTGTGTGAACGGGCTAGTGTGCTAATAGAATACCATCTTCAGATACACTCCAGAAAGACAAATTCGAACACCTAGCTCATAGTTGGCCTCTCTGTGTTTAGTGAAAAGCACGCAATACCAGTTTAATGAATTGCAGGTCTGTTTTCTACCCCTACATCTATCTCTGCCATGCTGAGTAATGGGATATTGATAAAACTATAACCCCTAGAATATATTCCTTCCAGGATATTCATCTTTTTGTTCCCTTCCCAGAATCCTGTCTGAGACTCCAATTTCCAGGTTATAACAATTATATTCCAGTTTCTTATCATGTACACACACTGCACACATACCACTTTATGCTTTCCTGCTAATTATCTTTACAAGAACATAAAATAAGAGGAGAGAGAGAGAGCATGGGAATATGTTTTTTTAAGAGTTATTTTATTGGCTGTCTGAGAAATTACATGAGGAAATTTTCAGAGACTAATGGAGGCAGTAATTTATCATACTCTCCTTGTTAAATTGATGATATTTGTGGTAACACACAAAACTTCAGAAAGATGTATTAATCTAGATAATTCTAATGATTATGGAAAACAAGAAATTTAAAATAATGTTTTATAATACAGATTTAAAAAAACAATTGTCTATGTTAACAGAAAACAATCTTCACTTTCAAGCACCAGTGAAAACATACACAGCTACAAAATGTCTTACTATTTAAAAAAAAAAAATTAGTACTAATATGAAGATGTGAAATGTTCTAAGAGACGAATATTAACATAGAGATAAGAAATGATTAATGATAAAATTTGAAGAACTGGAAGAAACCCAGAAAGACTTAGAAAATGATGACAAAACAAAAGAAGAGTTTCCTTTCTGGATGATCTTGGAATATCTTGCACTGTGTATATAAAGGGTAATTTAAATTGTATCAGTAGGAAGACATCCTCTCTGAAAGCCATTTTACAAACTTATTTTTAGAATACTATCCAGCTGTATATTTATGTTTAAAAGTTCTTATTTTTCATTCCCTTTTAGAAAAGTAGTTTTTAGCCACCTATTTGATTGTACTCAATCATCACTTTTATTTTTAATTGAAACCATATATATATTTTTTTTTGATTTTTTTATTTGTGTAGAGAAAATATTTTGTACATTAATATGTAAATTTTACACTATTTCAGATACTAATATAATAAATACTAAACACTTCAAAATATTTGAATTTATAGAAGACATTTTATGATATTAAATTTTAAAATTCTAAATACTAATGCTGAACCACATAGCCTTTCTGATGATATCCACTTAAAGGAGTGGCTAGAGAAAAACTACAATTCATCTATATTATGAAAATGGTCTCAGGGAAGCCAGGATGGCTCAGCAGGTTAAGCACTAGTTTTGCAGCCCCGGGACACTGAGGATCAAATCCGGATCCCGGTTCAGCCCGTGCAGACCCACATGTTGAACTGAGGTGTGCTTCCCATGTGAGAGGCCCCCAGTTTGGTTCTCACCCTCAGGTTTGGCCCCTGGCTTGAGGGGTCATACCTCCCAGGTGGGAGGCCCCCCAGCCCAGTTCCCACCCTGTGCAGCCCCTGTCCACCTGCGTGGAATGAAACTGTGTTGAAAACTGATGATGTACAACTATGGATACTGCACTGGGTCCTCCCTCTTCTAATTGTCTCTCTGTTTCTATCTCTGTCAAAAACAATAAAATAAATCTTAAAATAAAAGGTCTCATACTACATAGAAATATTAGTTATATTATGTGTAATTTTATTGATATTTTAAGACAAGAGAAGATAGAAATAATGAAGATTTTCTTCAAATTTTGTTTTTCAAACAAAACTTATTACTCTTCAAGTGGTATACCAGAAATATATATATTTTTTTCAGAAATATAAAATATTTAAATATACATTTACTTTTTTCCAATAGCATTTTAGTAAAAACGATGAAGTGAAAATTCAAAACATTCATGGTGTTAATACAGTATACAAACTTCGACAATAGTAAGCTTCTATTTATATGATTGCGTCTTTAATAGTTGTGAAGAATATGTGAAATAATATTGTCACAAGAGTCTTTTATTCTAATGCCAGATTTAATGCACAATGGTAATGTACAGTCAACAATATTTGGGGAAGTTACTACAGATACTTTCTACTCTTCCCTGTTTTCTCCTGGGAGGTTCATATGGTATGTTCTTCAGCATTAATAGGTAACCTCTTGGAGAAGAGAGATTCAAAATTTTGTTGGTTATTATGGCTCTGTTTTCTTAAATAAAAGCTTGCTGTGATCCTTTGATAAAGTAAGACTTCTACTCAGTCAAAGAAGAATAAAGTATGGAGTCAGGGTGAGAAGAATATTAAAACTAGAAGCTTCCAGGCAGTTTTCTCCAGTGTACTTGCAGAAATAAAGACTTGTCTTGTCCAGCATACTGTGTGTGCTTACTGATTGTTATTTCATCTGGAGCTTATTTCCAGTTGATTTGTTCCAACTTGTTTCCCACTTTTTCTTTGAATCACTAGTTTTAGCAGTTGTCTTTCACAGTTACCTGCTGAGTTTTCTGCTAGTTTATTTTTACAACTTCTTGAGTTGTTCCTTATGTCTTGGATTCTCCTGTTTTGTGATGTTGCCTACCCTCCCGACACAGTGAATATCCTGGGACGACTTAGTTGTGTTTTTGTGTACTGAAGTGTATATATATATATATATATATATATATATATATATATATATATATATATATATACTTTTTTGTTAGTTTGTTTGTTTTTCTATGTATTTAGGGAGTAATTGTAGCAGTGCAATATTTGCTGAGATCATAAGTTAAGCATTTCTTCATTCTTTTTACAACATGTATGATGACAACTGGCATAAAATGTGGCATATAATTTCTTTTTTTAGAATTATGTTGGATGAAATAACCCCATTAAAAGTCAACGGGTACTCAAAGTTTACATAATTCTTCTCAAACAATTTTTATAAGCATTATTTTATTTCCTCCTCATAATGACCATGTTAAATCATGGAGCTAGAAATAATAACGTTATCCATGTTTAAAAGACAAGGACACCAATTCAGATAACAGGAAAAAGATTTTCTGAGAATATCTGGGGAACTTAATGACAAATTTTGGATTACAATATACATTTTTACTTTCTAACACTGGTATGTGATTTTTACTAACCAGTGCTACCCTAATAAATTTAACAGTAAAAAATAAAATAAAATAAAACTGGTATGGTTGCAGTTGTTTTTATACATTTAGTAATAATAAACCATGAAATAATAATACTAAGTTTTAAAACTATATTGGAAGTGTAGATAAGTTTAGTTTTATTTGGAAAGTGTTTGAGAACTGCTTTTTAAAAGAAAATTTCTGTCTTAACTAATGTTAAAATAGAAACAGTAGAAAATAATATTAAAATGCATAATTTTGTGCCAAAGTTGTCCAGTTATTTGTGCAAAATGGCCAACCTCCAACCATATAATTAAATATAATTAATAATGAATTGAGTAAATATTCAGATCTTAAGTAGAAGTTTTAAATAAAATATGTAAAGTTTATTTACTCAAAACTTGATTAATATATACAATATATTTATTATAGTATTGATATTTTTTAAGTTCACTTAATTATAATAAATTTATATTAATTAAACTCATAGACATGTGGACAAAGCATTTTAAACACAGCTAGCCAGTTTTACATTTCCCTTTTTGTTCTATTCTACAGATTATTTTTTTCTGTTAGGATTTTCTCTTTTCAGCCATTATACACATTTCCCCTTACCTGTCTACCTTCCTGAGCATCATTATAATAGCTGCTTTATACTTTTCTTCAGACCATTTCAATATCTATATCATCTTCAGAATGAATAATTATCCTGTAAACAGAGTTTTCAGAAATATATTCTACAAAGTAGGGAGAAAATCCTATGGCATAAATAAGGTTACATATTTCAGAGTGCCAAACTTTCTCATGTATCTGTTATTGAGGCTTCATCTGCACCTTTAAAAAATATATTATTATTATGCATTACAATTTGGACCCTTCAACTTAGGTTACAGAATCTTGCAAGTCTAGGATTGTCTTTTCTTCTCAGATCCTTGCTTTACCTACTCAAGATTAAGGTACACAAAGAGTTAGCAACTGCAATACCACAATAGTAATATCCTCAATTACGTTCACTAACAATTCAGTTTTGCTCTGGTGTTTACTTAATACAATTTTATTAATAATATATGTAAATATCTTTTTTCTCAGTTGCTGAAATACATAGCCATGTAACATATATGCACACACATGCACATTCCACATATACACATGTACAAACTCTTCTGAAAACTGACCAGCCCTATAAGTGTTCCAGGTGTCTTCTCAGAAGTCACTCTGCCTCTATTTAGAGCAGGTAATTAGAAATAGAATGAATTATCAAGGTGACAGGCAGGTAAAAGTGAACTTCTGTTTACAACACAGACTATATCAGAGTACAGGCAAGTATATTCAATTTCACATAACCAGTATTTTGGAAATACAAGTTTAACAAACATCTGAGGAATTACCTAGGATCCTGCAGAAACCCATGCTGAGTAGCCAGGAATTACCTGTTGTCTAGGTAACAAGTGCTCTAAAATTCTTACTAACAAACTCCTAGATTGTGTACCTCATAACCCCCACAAATAATGTGAATGTGTTCATGTTATGTATGGTAGGGCTAATCAATATAATAGTTTTCTGGAAATAGAGCTAATTATTAGAGAAATCAGTAAGGTTGTACCATTTTAGTAAGTGTTCTGTGGCCATAGGAGCAGCTACAAGTCCACAGCAGAAATTGAGTACAAGTTGTCTGTGAGTCACAAAAATAAAAAGGAGATGGCACAGCTGCAAATATTCTTTATAGTACTCTCTAAGTTAAACTAAAAATTCAGAATGGAGTTTCTTTTCTACTTCTGATATTCATATTGCATACATTTATAACATTATATGGTATACAACATAATGACTTAGTATTTGTATATAACGTGAAATGATCACATTATATACCACATGATCACATTATCTACAAGTCTTGTTAGCATCCATAACCACACATAGTTACAGATTTTTCTTACTGCAGATTAATCTCAAATAAAATGAATCATATATTTGCGGAGGTAAACAATGATCTTCAGCTATCACATAAAATATATTTATTGGAAAGAGGACAATACTGAGGTTCAGAATGTTTAAAATATATTTAGAAAGTCGTCTATCTAGTTGAGAATGAGAAAATTTCAAAGCATTTTATATGTCCTGCTTGATATCTTTCATACATACAAACCTGAATTTCAGTAACTACAGCAATTGAAAATGAGGGAGAGAAGACATTTTATCAGATAGAGAGTGTAACAAAAATGTGGGTATCTACACATTAAATATGCAACTGAAAGAATGAAATATATAAGATCATTATTTCATCCTAATTATGAGTTCATTGCATGGGCTAGTTGGAAAGAACACTGATTTGTACTTAAAAACACTGCAGTGTTTTAGAAAATAATTTCATCTCTTTAACTTTTTTCTATAAAAGGTAATTAAGAGCTTTTGCTAAGTTAATAGTATTTTGTACTGAGTTTATGAATTTAAAAAATGATGGCGATGATAATGTTCATGCATAAAAAATTATGCAGTTTACAGATTTTATAGTTTAAGTTCTAAAAAATTTTTATAGAGATCTGTCATTAAAATCTGATAGGAGCAAATATTATAGTCATCAAGATTGAGTAAAGGGAAGACAGAGAAAACTAACATATAATGAGTAACTTCTATATACCATATACTTTGCTAGATATTTTATATTATATTGTTATTTAATAATTCCAATTAATTGAACAGCTTAAGACAATGTGTGAATTAATTTATATTTAGGAAATCATGCCAAAAATTAAGATTGAACACCATTTGTAATTTATGGAAGCCTTCTAATTTGAAATAGGACTTTCAATCTTTTCAAGAAAAAATAATTTTATTTATAATGACATCATTTAAACAGACATTTTACTTGAGCATCAGTACCACTTAAA
>PVKE010051494.1:0-10622 GCA_004027555.1 Craseonycteris thonglongyai | reverse complement strand
GAGTGATGGGCACATAATACGATGCATGAATGATGTGAGGTGGACTTGTACATCTGTAAACTGTCTAATTGTTACCAACCAATGTAACCTCATCAAATTTAACAATAAATTTAAAAAATAAATAAATAAAATAAAATAAAATAAAAAAAAAGAATAGTAAGATCTCAAGCGTGATGTACTAGCCCCCTAGAGTATGGGCCGGCTGATGGTTCAAAATTAAGTAATATTAAGTGAATCATTCATTATTTACTTCATGCTTTATGTTTTGCTAATGCTTTTTCATTAGATTTACTTCATAACTGTTGGTTTCTTGAAGGTTTTATTTTAGGAAAACCAAAAACATTCTAGTTTAGGCTTTCTCATTAGGAAATCTACACGATGAAATCCCAATTTATCAGAATGATTAAATTTGAGTGAGATACAAATTCACAACATAATTCTCTAAAGTATTTAGCAAAAATATATTTTACATCTTTGGTACATTTGAAATAAAATTGCATTCGTACCATTTTCTCATTAAGATCATGTATATTCAAATTGTGTAACTGTTGTTTAACTCTATTTCAGAAATTACCAAAGAAATAAAACTCAGACTTCCATAATACATTTTTTGGTTTTCTACAAGAGAACCATTTTAAGAAAGTGACATGATATTGGGTTTTGAATGGAACTTCCTTTGGCATACTAATGCCTTCCATGTGATCACAGATTGTGCTGTGGTCTCCATTAACTCCCGAAGTCATGTAACAGTAGAGTGAAGTTATTTTTCATCATTTGCTTTGCAGATGGAACAAACTTTTACTCCAAAGTAGTTTTGTTTATTTTTTGTTTGTTGGTTTATTTTAACTTCTTTTTCTCAAACTCTTCTTTGGGGGCATTGTTCCCTCCTATTAGGAATGACAAACTCCACTTGCCATTGCAGGGGCCTGAGACCCAGGCCTGCCAATTAGAGCACACTTCATGCCCTGGGTACAAAGTGAGGGAGGGGGAGACATGATCTAGTCAGGAGGAAAATGGGAGGCCTTTTTCTGAACTGATATTGCAGCTTCTGAGACCATGCCATATAAGCCTGCAGCAGCTGGAGATAGCCTACTAGAGAAGAAAACCAACTGAGCAATAGGGACAGAAAGCCCTGATGATATTAATGAGCCCCTCCACACAGCCGTCTATGAGACCAGTCAAAGCTCCTGAATGCCTGAGGAAATGCACCAATAAATAGTCTCCCTAGCATGTTATTTTGAATTAGGGTTCTTTCCAAAATTCTCACTTATAAAGCCATAAAGGAGTCCCATTTGATCTGTGCTCTGAAAATCAGAAGTGACTTCTAGCTTCTCTGTCTTTTAAATTACTTCTTCATGATAAAATATGTGCCAAGGTCACTTAGTAGAAGCCCTACTTTAATAGAACTAAGGTTCTCATTTAGGATATTACTGTTGCCCAGTGTAGATTTAATATTTTCACATTGCCTTCGCCAAAACCAAAAAAATTAGTAAGAGATGTGATTAGAGAACCAAAGAGGAAACAATGAAACTTCTGAATCAGAACATCCCAGTAATTTTTTTATCTTATCAAATACTCCAATGAAATGTATCTTCATAATCTTCAATATTTGTTGACATGAGACATTTCTTCTTTTCTGGGCTGTAAACTTGTATGGTCAGCTGCAGATTTTCAGGAACTGTTGAAATTGGTTTGTTGTGCTGGAATTTTACTGTGCTGAGAGAAGTGGGCCATTGGCTTATGCTTGGAATTCTTTTGTTTCACAGAGTTTTGTCTCTAAAAGTATGCGACAATATTTGCCTAGTTCGCTACCAAGCACCCATATACTACTCCGTAAGTTACTTAACCACACTCACAGGTCACTATGAACTGTAAAAGTGTTGGTACCGGGCGAATCGGCCTGAGTTTCTTAAGGGAGAACATGATAGCAGTTCTGTTTCCACTAGCTTTTCTACAGTTAGGTATGAATATGAACTTGCTGTGTCAATAGTAGTGAAGTTTCATATATAAAAAGCCCACAAGCTGAATAATAATTATCATAAGCAGATTCAGTCCCCACAAAAGAACAGTACAAGGGGGTGAACCATCACCAGAAACGTAACAGGGTAATTTAGGAGGATAAGTAAAGAAAAATTAGTTCTAGACGCCAAGCCCAACTTTAAGTGACACTTGTTTAAATGACTCGTTATGTGGTTCCCCAGGAAAAATTTCAGTCAAATATCCAGAGTTCCCCCATATCCATGTGCAGGATCCATGTGATGTCTGTGGCAATTTCTTACCCAAAAGTACTACAGTATCCTCTCCATTGGCCTGGGCACTGACAACCCACCCCACTCATCGGGTACTCACCCTAGAAACAAAGCAAACACCAGGCAGGGGCTTGCAAGTGATCACACAGAATCACCAGGAGCGCTCCTAACAAAGCTAGGTCTCCAGGTTGCAGGGAGGAGAGACAGACATGTACAGTTTTTTTGTTAAGTTCCGGACAGAAACTGTGATGATCAGCCAGGGTTAAGGTAGATAAGGTCTGTGCATCTGTGTTCTGAATTCCACAGAAAAAGACGTGAGAAACCCTCTGATCAAACTTCATTGACGAATCATACGTAAAATTTAAATTATTGATTGAACCAGCTCTATGTGTCTTTTTCCCCCTGAACAGCCTTCTCTTCTTCCTAGGTTATAGAGAAAGCACTGAGGAATGAATGCTCCTTAGGAGGAGGGGGAGGATTTGCCAGAAGCAATCACACTGAGAAAGGACAGCTCACAGCAAGGCCTAGATAAGAATCACTAACTAGAAAAACACTGTCTTTACTGCAGGTAGCCACCCAGTGGCTACTCCTCCAGAGGCGAAAGCCCCGGGGGTTCTCTTATTGCACATTTCACCTGTTCTTGTTTATAATCAGAGGAAATCAAAACAGCTGAATTATGTTCACGCATATTGGCCTTTATCATCTAATGTTACATAATAGCTATCATTTATTGGGCTGTGCTAAACAATTTACTTGACTTTTGTAGTCATTACAATGGGCCTAAACAGAAATATTATGACTTCCATTTTATGAACAAGAATCTCAGGTTCCAGGAAATTGTGTGACATAGCCAAGGTCATAGACTTAATAGTTAGAGGACATAAAGTCTGGGAATATGACCCCAAAGCTTATAAACCAGATTTTTCTATGAATCATACAAATCATCTATCCAATAAGATAGTCTCTAGACTATCTTATTATAGCTATTTACATTTAAATGAATTTTTTATTTTTTAAGACTTATTTTTATTGGTTTTTGACACACAGAGAGACAGAGAGAGACAGAGAGAAAGGGGAGGGCCCAGAGCAGTCTCCATAGTTGACAGCATTAGTTTTCCATATAGTTTCACTCCACAGGTGGGCGCGGGGCTGCGCAGGGCAGGAACTGGGCCAGGAGCCTCCCACATAGGTCCGGGCAAGAACTGAACTGGGGGCACACCCACCTCAGCATGTGGGTCTGTCTAGGCCTGAGCCGCGATTCAATCCTTGGTCTCCAGGGCTGCAAAGCGAGCACTTAACCTGCTGAGCCACTCCCAGTTTCCCCTTAAAGGAATTTAAAGTAAATTGGATGAAGACTTCAGTTTTATGTCTCCAATTCATCAAAAAAGGTAGTGTCTCTGTGAATGAAGTTTTCAAGTAAATTACTCCAACTCCTTTATAATAACTATTTTGATGAAATTCTTTCTATAAAAAATGTGATACGTTTATGTGCCTGTGTCTTAGATTGGGCTGTGATGACAAAAATACCATAGAGTGAGTGGCTTAAAAGCACCAGATATTTATTTTCTCATAGTTCTGGAGGCTGGGAAGTCCAAGGTCAAGACACCAGCAGGTTTGGTGTTGAGTGAGAACCTGCTTCTTGGTTCGTCATAGTCAGCCATCTTCTCACTGTGCCTTTGCATAGCAGAAGGGAGCAGGGAGTTCCCTGGGATCTGTTATGAGAGCATTAATCCCATTATTGAGGGCTCCACCCTCATGACCTGATCGCCTCTAAAGCCATCACTTTGGGAGTTATGAGGGGTGGGGATCGGGGGCAGTTGTGGAGCCTCTGCTTCTCTCTCCTCCTCTGGCCTCTCTGTTCTCCACCTTCACTTCCTGTTTCTCTCAGACTGTTTGCTATTGGCCACCTTACCATGCTCACTGACATTCTGCTCATAACCCGCATCTATTTCTGCCCAAGCACTCTGCCGAAGAGTTTATTTCCAATTCCATGTCTCCAGCTTGCAAGAGACTCCAGAATTTTTTTTTTTTTTTTAACTGAACTCGGGGCCTCACCACGTTCGGGAAGCACACCCCAGTTCAGCATGTGGGTTCGCCTGGGCTGGAGCCGGGATTTGATCCTCGGTCCTCGGGGCTTCAAATCGAGTGCTTAATCCGCTGAGCCATCCCGGCTTTCCCAAGAGACTCCAGAATTTTGATCTCCAACTGCAACATCATGTTCTGATCTCAGAGCTATTTCTTTTCTTTCTTTTATTCTTTCTTTTTTTTTTTTTTCCTAGCCTTCAACTAACTAGGGCTACTCAACGTACTGTCTGTGGACTGGCAGTGGTTTGGGAATATTACTGCGCTAGCACAACATGAGTCTAGAAAGTGGAAGCCTCAGTTTAGAGACTTAGTAATTTAACATTGCTGGGACAGTATGTTGTATTGTATTATAGTATGTAATTAACAGATTGCAAGGGATTGGAAATCAAAAACAGGCACACATACACTGTACTTGACTCCACTGGGCTATTTTGTAGGCCCCTACTGCTCACTACCACCACCTGTCATTAATGAACGGCATTGCTATTACCGCAACACCCCACACCCCCAGCGCCAACCCCACCATCACCACCACCATGCATGTCAGGATACAGGCAGGAAACAGGGACATGAATACAGGGAACTACTTACCAAAGTGCCAGAGAAGCTGAAAGGACAAACAAGGGACAGTGAGTAAACCCAGATTTTAGCAGGGACAGGGTACTCTACCATAAAAAGCACAGATAAATGAGAAGGGGAAGCCCTCAGAACTGATCAAGTTCAAGAAATAGCAAGGGCTGCCCACTAGGAGCTGAGACCACGGAGGGCACCTAGGTGATGTCTGTTTAATTGAACTGCATGAACTGAATTGATTTTCCTATTCTTTTGACAACAGACACAATGAAAAATTTCCTGAGGAACTCTAGCTTGCCAAATATCTCATATAATAAGTTAATTATGCAGAGGCGGTTGAAACTGTTCAGGTCCTTGCCAACTATAAAACTGATCTGTGCTTCAGAACTGATATGATGTGTCTGCTTTTGTAAAATACATAAGGTCTTATCTGTATTTGGCTGAGCACTTCCAGTTACTTCCAGATTTTTTACTACTTTGAAAGTATTAAGTTGTCAGGATTTGCTTTCATGGTATGTGGAATAAGAGACTCATACAATGCTTTCTGAATTCTCATGGACAGTGTAAAATATGTACCAAATATGTAGAGCAGTTTTAAACTTTTATGACAAGATGAACTTAAGCTACTTAATTAAGTGAAATATAGTTCGTCTCTTGTGCAGAGCTCACTAATTCTCATTTTCTCTAGAATCAAAAGTTGAGGTGGCATGAAAAACTACAGTCTCTAATTTCATTCTAACCTCTTCCTAATCAAATATTAAACCAACTCATTAGTAGCCAGAAAAATGAATTTAAACTTTTGTCCTCCTTTCTACCATTAAATAGTAGAGATGCTAAAGAGCAAAGTAGATAATAAGCGAGAGAGAAGAAGGAAAAAAGAACAAGGAAACATTAGGTCTCTGAGCCTCGGGTGGTACTGATGCATAGTAACCATTTCCCTCTATTGAAAGTGCATTTAAATTAAGTGCACAGACTTAAGAGTCTTCGAGTTCAAGTTGTATATTTTTTTTCTTGAACTGTTTTTAAAGTCTGTGTTATGGTTTCTAAATGTTTGGTAAAGATATTGGATGTAGGCATTCTATCTTTTTCGTCACCTGATATTCATTGAAAAGACCAGCAATGGTATTTCTGACATTTATACAAACTACTGCAAATTAGTGGGAAATTTTCACAAAATATCAGAGTGCTTTTGGTATAGATGTAAATTTTAGCTTCTTCACCCACGCATTCCTCCCTCGCTCATTCTGTCCCCAAGTCTCTCATTTTCAATGTTTTCACTCATGCATCTAGTCATTTACATCTTACCTGTACTTAGTACAATAGCTTTCCCAGTTCATTGTGTAATCCCACAACTAGTAAATGTAACCTCTATTACCTCTTCTATGGTTATTCTTCCATTCCTCGAATTGGTTTAAAAAAAAAAAAATCAACCTTTTGAGCAGTTCAATGACTCTAACTCATTTTATTTACTCACAAAGCACATATATCCTTAATTTTCTGATAGTTTGATCACCAACAACCAAGACTTCTAATTAGATACAATACCCTTTTAAAGATTTATTTTTATTGTTTTTGACAGAGAGAAGGAAGAGGGCCCAGAGCAGTCTCCATAGTTGCACATCATCGGTTTTTCCACATAGTTTCATTCCACAGGTGGGCCCGGGGCTGCACAGGGCAGGGACTGGGCCGGAATCTCACCCCAGTGAGAACCGAACTGGAGGCACTCCCCAGTTCAGCATATGGGTCCAAACGGGCCGGGGCTGGGATTCGATCCTTGGTCCCCAGGGCTGCAAAGTGAGTGCTTAACCCACTGAGCCATCCCGGCTTCCCCACAAAACCCTTTTAGAACACTGACATTTCCCAGCCAGTTTGTCATTGAAGACTTACAAGGCAGAGGAACAGAGGGAATGAGGTTGGAAAAGCCTGACCCGGGTGAGGGAGAGTGTCTCTATAGGCCAGCACACCATTCGAACAGATCCAAAAGCATCATTCAAACTGCTGGAGAACGTGCAGGAAGCCTAAATCACAATATGTTGACATATTTGGGGGGCTGGGGGGGGGTTTACCAGCATCTGTTGGTGTTTCTGATAGAACATAGATGCACACATAACCAGCATGGGCTACAAAAATGTCACTGTGTAATTACGGCATTTATTCCAAAGCACGTCTTCCTCTGACAGCCTCTACTTTCTATTTAATTGTTAGTTGGGAGTTTCGTGCAAAGTAATAAGTGGAAACTTAAAATACTATCGCAATTTACTCATAATCATAAAGCATAATAATCTTTGGATTGGCTGAGTTCCCAAACACTTAATAAACACCTTAATTATGCTGTTCTCAGATCTTCCTGTTACACTTGATTAGGTTGTAGATTTTTCAAAACTCAGCCCTCACTATGTGCTAATAAATGGTGCTGCTCCATGGATGGTGTTTGGGTGGCTCCTTGTTAAGATCCCTAGATGGTAAGCTAATACGAGAGCACGGGATGTAGCTAACCCCTTGTGAAATTTCCCACAGTCCTTAGCAAAATCAGAGCAACTGACAAAACTTCATCAGATACTCACTGAGCTAAATACAAGCTCTGATAGTGGCATAACTATGATATTTCTTTCAATTCATGGATCTGCCGTGCCTAGTAACTGGTGTCATTTCTCCACACTGAGCACCAGGAAATGCTGTCGTCCTGGAGAAAACCCTCATCTGAGTGCAGCTTCCAAGAGCCACCAAGCCACCTTTCCAACTTGGAAACACATAGCCACATCCAGGAGAGAATGCGAAAGGGGATGACAGGAAGGCCTCGCTTTCTGGGATCCAAAAAGATCCGTGAAGCTACGTATTTAAGGACTTAAATAGCAAAAAATATTCCTGTTAATCTTCTAGAAATAAGGTGCTATTTTTCTCTACATGCAAATACTATATTTGAGAAAATAGAATTGTGATGACAGTTCTTGTACCAAATAATATGGACGTCACCCAGGCAAGGCTGTGAAGAGGATGGGAAACCACAGGGAAATAGGCTTTTCAGAATACTGGGGACCTGGAGAAGATGTTCTTTGGTTACGCCTGACAGTGGACTCTGCTTTCTCCACCAGGAGTATATGGCCTTGCTAATATCCACCTCTGATTTTATTGAGATATAATTGGAATAAGTATAAATTTAAGGGCTACAACATAATGAATATATATATATATATATATATTTACCAAGTTTAGTTAACATCGATCACCTCACATACAATTTTTTCTTGTGATAAGAACTTTCAAGATTCTCTTTTAGCAACTTTGGAATCTACAATACAATATTGTTGACTATAGTCACTATGCTGTATCTTTATCCGAAGAACCTATTTATCTTATGAATGGAAATTTGACCTTCAACCATCTTCACTTATCCCTCCCACCATCAACCACCAAACTGTTTTCTGTTGTCTGACCAGAAGTACCGTTTTAAATGGGACAGAAAACAATGGTACTGTCTTAATTCAAACGGTACATATGGTCAGCCTACTGATACCTTGAATTTAGCCCAGCGAGCCTAGGCTGATCATAATGGGCCAGTACTATTGTTCTCTGTCTTGTTTAAAGTGGTATAACCGGTCAGCCTACAGTTGCTAAAAGTTTGTTTTAGATTCCATATATAAGTGAGATCCCATAGTATGTGTCTTTCTCTGTCTGACTTATTTCATTTAGCATAAAGGCCTCAGGTTCATCTTTGTTGCTACAAATGACAGAATGTTCTTTTTCATGACAGAATAATGTTCCATTGTATATATGTACATCTTCTTTATCCATTCATCCTTTGGTGGACACTTAGGTTGTTCCCATAGCTTAGCTATTGCAAGTAATGCTGCAGTGACCACAAGGGTGCAGATATTTTGAATTATTGTTCTCCTTTTCATTGAATAAATACCTGGAAGTGGAATTTCTGGATCATATGGTAGTTCTAGTTTTAATTTCTTGAGGAACTGCCATACAGTTTTTCATAGTGTCTGCACCAATTTCCATTCCCACCAATAGTGTACATGGGTTTCCTTTTCTCCATAGCCTCACCAAGACATTTTTCTTGTCTACTGAATGATCGCCATTCTAGTAGATGTAAGGTTTTGATTTACATTTTCCTAATGATTAGTAGTGTTGAGCATCTTTTCATGGACCTGTTGGCCATTTGAATATCTTTGAGAAAATGGCTATTCAAGTCCTTTGATCATTTTTAAATTGGATTATTATAATGAAATTTTGTTATCAAGTTATATGAACTTCTGATTTATTTTTTGGATATTATCCCCTTATCAGATATGTGGTTTGCACATTTTTTCTTCCATTCCATAGGTTGCCTTTTCATTTTGTTGATTGTTTATTCTGCCATGCAGATTTTGGTTTGATATAGTCTCACTTATTTATTTTGATTTTGTTGCTTGTGTTGTAGGTCTCATATCCAATGATATCATTGTCAAGTCCAATGTCAAGGAGCTTATTCTTATATTTTCTTTTAGAAATTTTGTTTCAGATCTTATATTTAAGTCTTAAATTCCTTTTGAGTTAATTTTTGTGAGTGGTGTGAGATAGGAGTCTAGGTTCATTGATTTTTGTTCTTTGGTTTTTTTTGGTTTTTTTGCTTGTGAATATTCGATTTTCCCAGTACCATTCAGTGAGTATCCTAAAATTCATTTGAACCTACGAAACATGCAGAATAGTGAAAGCAATCCTAAGGAAGAAGAATAAAGCTGGAGATATCACACTTCCTGATTTTAAAGTATATCACGAAGCTATAGTCATCCAAACAACATCGTACTGGTGTAAAAACAAGTGCTATCGACCAAGATGCAGAATTGAGAACCCAGACATAAACTCATGCATATATGGTCAAGGGAGGTGAAGGGAGATCCATGGGGTGCTGTACTCACTTGTTTACGGCTTCCCTGGATAACCTCCTCTTTTAACAGCCCCTCCCTTCTTCACTCTACTATAGTTATAAACACAGTATACAGGGTGCCCCCAAATGTAAACACACTTTGAATTATAAAGTCAGTGTTTACTAACATAGTTTATTTTTAACATTTAAAAGAATCTATGGAAATGCATAATTTTATTTTGTCAATGCCTATTTTAAACTGATGACCGTTATGGTCCAGGCACTACCCAGCAATGTGAAGCACGGGAATTGCAAACATCAAGAATCACTTTGTTTAGTATTTGTGCATGTTTTCATTCAATGCTTGCCTTCAATTTGTCAACTGTTTCTGGTTTTGTACCATAAACTTGATTTTTTATGTATCCCCATTTAAAAAAAAAAAAATTCTAGTGCCATGAGATCTGGTGAACGCAGAGGTTATTCTTCATTCGCCTGCCTTCAACCCATTATTTTAAATCAGTTAAACCTCAAAAGAATAGAAAATGATGTGAGTTATGTGCTGTTAACATGCATTTAACTGAGGAATACGTGGATGAAATAAATATTATGTTTCTTTTCCTGTGCCTCAAATTCTAAAACATGTTTTCAGGGAAGCCAGGAATGGCTCAGTGGGTTAAGCACTTACTTTGCAGCCCCGGGGACCAAGGACCGAGGATTAAATCCCGGCCCGTGTGGACCCGTATGCTGAACTGGGGAGTGCCCCCAGTTCAGTTCTCACCGGGTTCTCACCGGGTAAGAACCCAGCCCGGTTCCTGCCCTGTGCAGCCCCACGCCCACCTGTGGAATGAAACTATGTGGAAAAA